>JAODVM010098648.1:0-16382 GCA_025400095.1 Phenganax marumi | reverse complement strand
CGAATGTGAAAAAATTTTGCTCATAGACTGAGTAGTTCACGTACAATAGCGTGTTGAAGTTGGATTACCTTTTTTTTTATACACCCTGTAGTTCAGCGTATTGTCATTTAAGAGCTGTTGCATCATGGACGTTCAAAATCAAAACGTCTATATAATGCACTCTGAATTTTAAGCAAAGTCTCATGTAAATTAAATGAAGTTAGTCGAAAGAAACGATAGTGTAAAGGGTTCACTATTTTGGAGAGATCGTAGTTTCACAACAGACACCACTGTTATTACGTAAAGACCTAAGGCATGTACAGTGTTTTTTTTTTCAAAGATTTGAGGCTTCAATTATGGCCCGTTTACAAGGGCGATTTTTCTCCTCTTAGCGTATGTGATCGAGTAGGTTGACTGGTGAGTTCATTAGCAAAATTGTCGGACCAAGCATAGTCGTCAATTATCCACTCTATCACATCGTTCAAAACGAGCAAAATTGCATTGAAAATTACCTGTGTAAATGGGCCTTTATCAAGTAGACAGCCCGTTGATGTATTCAAAAATACACATTGGCGTATTTTGCATATCCGTATTCATCACATGGTCATTTCCCGCCAAATTAAAATGGCGAAGTTTCGAAGGCAGCAAGTCGTGGTGTTTATTATTCTGCTTTTGTAGCAATAAAAACTATGGAATTTGAATATATGCGTTTTGTTTTCTGCGTACGAAATTTGCGCCGTCTTATATCGTGTATTGTTCGTTCAATATTTGTAGGCTGGTGGTGTTCTCGAAGAACAAGACCTTCTTCAAATGGGCGTGCTCGACCCTGTTTATAGAAAGTAATTGCATTTTACGCTTATTTTCTTCACTTTATTTTGATGGAATAGAAACCCTTGGTACAAACACAATTACATCGACATAAAACCATGCGAGGCACCTTTCGCTGTGGCACATAATCATCTAGTAATATTATACGCATAAAAGTTAGAGCAAAAAATATTAAAGTTTTGCTCAGGATTCGTTAGGTTTAGGGTTGTATTTTTAAGCTCAAACTCACAACTGCAAACCTCGAGTGCTGAGCACGAAAAGTATGATAGCTGGAACAGGCACTATGCAGATTGAAACAAGTGACAGAAATGGAATTGACGAAAACCCATTGGTAATTTGACCGTCAATTTGTAATATTTCTTGCTCATGCAGAACAATTCTGGACCATGTTGCTCAACTTGCCGTGCCCCCACGGGTTGGCGTGAATGGATTTGAACCAAAGACTGTGGAAGACTGGCTAAATGAGTTACATTTAGAAGAGTATCTAGATCTTTTTCATCAGAAAGGTTATGACACAATGGACAGAATAAAACAAATGTGGGAGCTGGAATTAGAATCGGTATATTTTGTTTATTCAGTCTGTCTTACTCAATGTGCGTGCAGTGATATCTGCTTTATGTCAACCTATGAAAAGTCAGGTTGAATGTGTAGGATAAGCAATTTTTGAGCTGAACACATTTTCATTCCTATTTCAGACACTTGCGATACATACACTTGGTCACAGAAAGCGAATCTTAGCATCCTTGCCGGAAGTGAAACGATTGGATACGATGGTGAGTCAATAGTTGAACTCTACATGAAGTTGACTTTTCAATGAAGCTGCGATGGTGTTCGCCTACTTTAGTAGAGGTTTGACTGCACTATTAAGATCGTACTAAATTACTATTGGTATCGTTTTCCATTGTTTAAGGTCGTATCTGCGGACGACATCAAAGATCGGCTGGCTGAGATCGATGTATTTGGTGGGGAGCGACGCGAGAGTTTAGATTCTTTTAATCCAGGAATATATGACTGGAAAGATGGCAGAGCTAACACTTCAGGATTTACAGAAATTTCTTCAAGTGAACAGCAAGAATTGTTGAAAATGCAACAGTCTCAGGAAGAACTACTTCAATACTACAAGCAAAAACAGCTGCAAGAACAACGTCGACAACAGCAATCTCATACGCTACCGCCACAAAGACCACCGCGCAGCGGTGAACAGCCATCTAGTCAGTATGAAGGAAAACCTCAACAATTGCAACAGCCAAATCATCAACGACATCAAGAATCAACAGACGCTCCTCCAAAAGCACCACCCAGACGTCATCGCTCCACTGGAGATAAACAAAACGGCAGTAAAGAAGAGAAGGTATCTCATTGTATATTCTGCCTTGTAAACTACTTTTAAGGCACACTTTTTCCCTGACGCACTAACTTTTCTCCTGTACTTCAAGTCTGTTTGGGAAAACCTTTATATTGCTCAAGATTGGAGTTACAATCTTCCTGTCGTGTTGCGAGTTACGCAAGGTTCAGTCATCAGATCTGATACTGTAGGTTGTTTGTACGTGGTAAAAAATATCTTTGCTCAATATGCCCAGCCTGAAATAAAATAGGTTCATAGGGAGCTTTTTATCACATATCGACCTGGAGCGAGAGGGATTCAAAGAAATATTACCCTCAGTGATGATACCTCCAAGAATATTGCACCCGAATGTTCCCCGGCAAACTGGGGAGCATTAGGGTGGAACATTGACAAAGAGAATGCATGCTCAGTGAACGATAACGCACGGTGAGATACGATGATAAGTACCATGCTCACGTGACACAATCATAGCTTTTTGCAGGCCTTGCCCTGAGCAAAACATGCGTGTACCATAAAACGCGCTCCTCCATAACCCTAGATGTTCTTTATGGCGCACCTACCGAAATATGGGAAACAGTGCTTCCATTATAATTCCTTACCTTCGTGTCAAACGTTTCTCAGTTTTTTTTTATTTCGCCTGATTAAAGTCTTTACTCTGCAACAAAAATATTTATTTATTTACGAGTATTGAAAAAGTTGGATTTTGATTTGTCAGAAAGGCGCGAGGGAAAGGAAGCGCGTACAAGTGTTTCCAGGCGTGCAATAGGCGTGCGCCTTTCCGGACAAGGCCTGTTTTTGATTGGATACTTTAAATTTTAGATATAATATTTTTTTGTCTTCTTTTCAATTGTTTTAGACAAACGTCAGACCCAGTCTTCAGAAGCAGCCCAGTTTCAAACCCCATTGGAACCACCCACCTGAAGCATTATTGAAAGGAAATGTTAATTATACCACCAGAGTAAGTTCGTACCCAATTGTTTTAATGAAGGTGCTTTAATGGGTTCAAGGTTTTGAACAGTAACAGCTAGCAACAACGTACGAAATTTTAAACATTAGAGTTGTGATTTGGCTCCAATAAATCACAACGACCCTTTCCCATTAATTGGAATTATCTTCTGATATATTTTACGAGCATGCGTAGTCGCAATACATTTGTGCGCTGTTGTGCAACTTGTGCTGGTATGCATGTTGTGCAACTTCTGTTCTGGTATGTTGCATGGCTGGACAATACCTTGTTAAGAGATTTTACTGTTTAAGTTACATATTTTTTTGTAGTATCTTGGTTCCCATTTTATCAAAGACGTGATCGGAGAATCTTCTACAGTTGAAGCATGCAGAAAAATGAGGGTACCGTATCTTTTGCAAATACCTATATTAATTATGGTACAATTAGGTGGCTGTCCTTACGATTAACTATGTTTCATTAGATTTTTGCAGTATCCAGAATTACTGTTACCAATGTTAAAATTTAATAATAATAATAATAATAATAATAATAATGGTTTATTGAAAGAACATCCATAGATATGGCTCTTCGTCTTCCAAGCAATTACAAAATTAATAAGAAATAGATTATGTACAAATCAAAGTTAAAATAATTAAAATAACTAATAAGTACTACAATTAAACAGTTTAACTTATTCTAAACGAGATTTTGCTTTCTCGAGAAGAAGGTTCCTAATAGCTTTAGTGAAAGGCCAGTATGAGGTAATATTTCGTATTTACCGCAACTACTGTGAATTACTGTGAATACTACTGTGAATTACTGTGCAACTACTGTGAATACTACTAAAATTTACCGCAATTACTGTGAATGACAGCATGATTCGATGGAATTTTAGTGATTAAATTTACAAAAACGAAAATACTTTGTTGAATGTCCGATAGCGCCGCCCGAGAAGTATTCTAGCTACAAACCTGTCAAGCTTAAGGGACTATTTAACCACTACATTTCATTGCAGTAACATGACTGCCTAGGGGTCCATACCGTTTATTTGTGTTTATGTATTGTTGAATGCGTAATTGCATCAGCTGCTCATATTTAACGAACTGTGTCAGTTTGCATGTTTTAGTGCGTTCTTTTGTTTTCATTACAACCTTCCAAATCGAGATTTCAGGTGATCGATCCAACGAAAATTTGTAGCAAAAGAATTTCAAGTTTATATGCAAGCATTTAAAAGCTTAGCTTCAAAATGGCGATAACCTAAGATTAACCTAACCAGGTTTTGAAAAACCTGGCCCTGGAAGGGGGATGTTCAAAGGCGGATTATTGTTAACCCTGGATTAAAATGTAATAGCTGTTTTAGTTTAGATATTTCTTTACGGATGCTTGTTTTAAAACTTCCCCAATCGAGATTTCTATTGGCCCGAATAAACTTTGTAGCAAACGACTTCCAAGTCTAAAACCAATTTGAAAACTTTGCTTCAAAATTTACGTCAACCCAGGGCTTTTGAACAAACTGCATGCTTGGCCCCTGTTCGGAACAAATGAACTCCAGGTTATATCATGCTGTTGTTTAGGATATCACATAAACAGAGTTGAATAATTGTATTGCAATTACACTTTTCGGAGAAAATATATGCTCTGTCGTTAACCATGTATTGTTTATTTATGTGTCGACAGATGTCAACCCAGAAGCTTCAGAAGATCCCAGCTGTAATTTTATCAATATCTGTTACAGGCGTCAGGTTTATAGACGCTCGTTCCAGGGTGAGTTTTTGAGGGTTTTCTGGTCAGGCTTTTTTTGTGAATTGTATTTATAAGTAATAGCATGGCTTGAGGGGCATTAGTGATTAAATGGCCCCGGAACCCGAGGGAGGTTTGTGGAATTCTCCAGGCGAAGCCCTCGGGAATTCCTCGAACTCCCGAGGGTAAGGGGTCGACCATTTAATCACTAATTCCCGAAAAGTCATGCTATTATTTCGTAAGAGTATAGTTGATGAGGGTTTCCAAGCGTATAAATTGTTTTACGAATTGTTAAAACTCCTTTGAAGACAATAATTACTCGCATGTTTGACCATCCATAAGCGAGCAGGCAATTGGAACTAATCGACCAGGTAAATACAAAAGAAACTCGGTCAACTATACTATTAAATGGCTAATTACATGCAATTTTAAGTGAGACCTCCATCAAATGACATTGACAGTTTCTGTCGCTGCATGTGTTGTATTGGACGTATTTTGTGTAACGAATATGCTACAAACCTTGCTCACGCTAGCAGCTTCGACGGCGATTTTTCTCCTCTTGCCGTATGTGATAAAGTAGATCTACAGACTAGCTAAGTGTGACTCAGTTTGCCAAAAGCATTTTCAGGTGTGGTCATTTGTTATTGACTCAATCACATGTTCCAGAAGGACAAAATCGTCGACGGAATTTTAAATGTAAAGTAGGCTATATGTTGTAAGCTTGAATGTGAACATAATGTGCACTTTGCTTATAGATTGTGATCAGTTCCCATTACATACATAACATATCGTATTGTACTCAAGATCTCGAAGATCGTTCTGTTCTCGCTTACATCGCCAAAGATCAGAAAGCTAACGCTCATTACTGCCATGTATTCAAAGCCAGTACTCCGGTAAGTAGTTGTTTCATTACCATATTTTCTCAGTTCTCGAAGCGTCTCCCTCGAACAAGTACCTCTTTTAGACATTGATTTTTCTTTCATGCCGCCTCAATTAATTGTCTCCATAAGGGCTTTTTGTTTTATGACATCATTGTAGTCTCTGTTATTTTTCTTGAGAAATGACTTTCTGGACATAATTTAGTATTTTTGTTATAAGCTTTCTGTTCCAATGATGGCTTCCCTTCAACGAGCGTCGCTGCATATTCACTTTTACAGTGAAGCTCTTTTGATCTACTTCTAAAACTGCATTTGAATATGAACCATTTTTGAGAAGGATCAACCTATAATGAGTTTTGAAAACTACAATTCATGTTTCTACTTATTTTTTAATTGTTAGTGAGCGTTTGAGATTGATACGTTTTCTCTGTTCTACCTTCAGGCAATATCTGATGAAATTGTAATGACCCTTGGCCAAGCGTTTGAGGTACGTTTTATCTATGTGAGTTCAAAAAGTTGTACAGTTACTATTGTGCAATCCAATCAATGATCTTGATAGATATTGGCCGGCGGTGCCCATCGTTTTATGTCTTATTTACGTTTGAAGTATCAAATGATAATATAACGGACTTGTAACGAAATGTTTTGTTAACTTTAGTCTAAAGGTTGGAATCAACCAACTAGACACCATCTACAATAGGGGAACGGACTAGAGACTTTTGTTTGTTTTGAGCGAATTATATTGACCGATACCTCAAAAGGCAAGAAGCTTTCTCCATGTGCAGTCCTTTCGTTTTACCTGTGGATAATTTTTCTAAGTGGAAACGCCTATGTTGGCTATTAAAGACCGTCCAAACAAGCACTTTTTCTTTGGCAGGTTTTTGGACGCGTTCACTTGTCGTATGTGCGACCAATCAGTCTTCCTTCACTGCCCTATACATTGGCAAGTTACCTTGCTCTAAGCTGATTTAAGTAGTTTTTGAACAACTCGTTATCAGGAAACTTTTTTCAATTTTCGTCGCACGAACGAGCAACTAAAATTTGTCAAGGAAAATTTACTCGTCTTAGTTGAGCTTCATTGGTACGACGGTTGCACAAGTTATTTTTTAGATGCGTCTTCTTCCCTCGCCCGGCCCCCCCCCCCCTCCCAATGTGTGCCTTTCTTCGTCGAAAAGTTGTTTTTTGTTCGTCAATGAGACTTATTGCTAAACACAGGTTTTGAAAGAGGGAAGAGGGATGCTAATAATGTAACGAAAATCTAGAAGTTAGCCAAAGCTGTTTCCTATAAAGTTCTTCAAGAAGAAGCCTTGAGGGAACATTTCCAGTTTATGAAGTGTTAGAAATGATAAACTATGGTTTTTATATCTATTGTAGCTATACCACTTCCTCTTTATTTTAGCTTGCCTACGAACAGTACTCTCGCTCACAATATACCAGCGGACACAGTTAGAAGAAGAACACGCAATTTGCCAACACCCGGAACACATGGCTTCACGTAACCAAGTTCTTCCACTTGCACCTTCGGCTTTTAAAACGAATTATAACTTCTGAGTTATGAACAATTGTTAACTCAGTCGAGCCACTAATAGATCACTCCACTACATAACTGAACAAGCGCGTTCTTTGTTTTACACACGTTGAGATTTGTTAGCTAATATATTTTGAAAAACTCAATCTAGTGACCAACCACTAAAGCTTTGTCTGTGAAGACTCTATATATTCTATGTAGGCGGTTGCAACAGTTTCAGTGACACGTGATTCAGCCCCCACTTCAAACAGAAACTTTCTTTAATAATGTTTGTTTTCGACATGGCGGTGTTAGTCGCAAAGCCTGGTGTTGTTTTTCGAAATGGAAAAAGTCTGTAGGTTATAAAACTGAAAAAAGAGCACTCACTCCCGCTTCTTGAACAATAAAAAGGTCTTCCAAGTCTGCTAAAGGTCCGCATGGTGTTGTGCATGGATTGCGCACGGTCGATGAATTAATCCTATTACGCAAACTTACCTCACGGTGCAGCTCGCTATTTTAAAAACCAGGCATTGGTAACGACGCCACTGTCGAAAAACGACATTGTTTTGGGATGTTTTTTGTAAGGTTTCGCTTTGGGTTAAGCCCACCTAATTTTAAACGCTTGGGCTTGAGGGGCTGGCTTCTTAAGCACGTGGCTTTGACATAGACAATCGCTGGGCTTCTCCTACCCATGAATCAATATAGAACTGCGCAACAAAATAGATCAACCACTGATCTCGAAATAAGACTGGATCAAGCAAAGCGTGCCAAAATTGAAGCCAAAATCAAAATACGCCGCCATTGCTAAGGGACCAATTTCTCCAAAAACATGGAGTCTAGAACATGAAATATAATCGTAGTGGGGGTTTCTAAAGGAATATTGTTCTCTTTTACTGTTTGTTCGTATATAAGACCGTGTGTATGTAACCAAGGCATGAATCAGTAATGGTTTTGTCCAAGATCAGGAAAAAGGTGGGCGAAAACATCGCGATTTTTGTCAGGGACCGATGGCGTGCTGATGGTATTCAGACGATAGCCAAAGATAAATTTATTTATTCAAGCTATAAAGTTGAAAACAATACTTGATGTGTAACGTCAAATGTAGATTAAGGAAGATTAGAGTTATAAATGCAAATGTATTATTGTATTGCTCGTACGAAAGGCCCAGAATTTGATTCGGAAAAATACTCTTAAACATAATATTTGATCTCGTCTGATTTTTGCGATACAGATTTCACTCGAAAATCTTCCAATAATCTATTTAGTTCTAAAATCTGAAGGAAAATGGGGGTTTTTTGGTCAAAAATCAACAACATGTGATGGAACAAGCCCGAGTTACTAGTGAAAAGTGCGCGGAAACTTTCGTTTTACGGCTGATTCTTCTTCGTCGCTGCCTTCATTATCGCTCCGTAAGTCATTTTCGTTGTTCTTTGTCCTTTTACGCTTATTGCAGCCAAAAGCAATGCATTGGATTCCGGAACTTTTCATTTTATGCTGTTTATCGCTCAATTAGAATTTTGAAGGATTGGTCACTTATCAATGGCGGCTGTCAAGAATCGGTGGCTTCAAATTTTGTTCACCGCCAATTTAGAAATGCTTGATCCAGTCTTATTTCGAGATCAGTGAGTTCAATTGCAGTTCTATAAAATAAATTGTAACATATAGTTCTAAAAGAGGTTTTTGTGAAGATATGGCTAAAATTTAAACTTCTTTTTCAATGTTTTGTTGTCTTTTTTACTAAGAAAGTACACGTTGTCGAACGTAACTGTAGCGTGAGTTAGACACTGTCACGGAGACGGTCCAAATGTTGGCAAAATATATTGGACTAATGTATTGAATCAGATTTGTACAGAGAATGGTCAAACTTATATAATCTAGGTTCAACCACGCTTACTGGGACAAGATCTATCTAACGCACTACTCGGAAAACTAGTCTTACATTTGTCACGGACGAATAGATTTTCACTACACTGTTCGCTACATTGAAAAGAGACTGATAATGAGACCAGGGTGGGAAATCCACGTTTTGCGGGATTTGCACTTTCAATTATCTGACAGTTCTCCGTCCTAAATTTATATTAATGTAAAATCTGTCAGACGAGTATCCCGTTTAGAATTACCTTTTAACCATGTACTGCTTATTGTTTTCGAGCTCGACTTCTTGTCGCTAATGAACGTAAGCGCGCTATCGAAAGAACAATAAAAATCCCAAAGCTAACCAAGATTGGATAAAAATTTCAAATTCTATCTTTTCAACCAGTAGTAATTGTTCACGAAGTGCTCGTCATATCAGTACAAGTGTGAAACGAAACAATCCAGGTAACATGAATGAATTTCAAAGCCATAAGATTTAATCCCGTCCATTTAAAAAGTTATACTTACAAGCTATTGTAGGCACAATGTAACTTGCAGTAAACCCGGAATTTTATTTACGCATGCGTCGTTGACATGGTGCTCTTGAGCAATGACATGCGAAAACTTGGGCGCTCCTGACAGTTTGTGTGCGCAACATGGGGTTAAAAATGAGTGATTTCAAATTCAAACGGAGAATACCGGTATTAGAGCTCTAAGTAGAGTGTATTGTGTATCTTTCTTTTAAGGAAACAACTGATAATCCACCATGATGAAAAAATGGCGGCAAATGCTTCACAGAACCCTTCCTGAATATTAAAATCACAGTTGATGAGTCCTTGCCAGAGCGCCACTAATTAACGATGATTAGTTTTGTGCTTAATGCTGCGCTGTTTTGCTCTACTGCCTTGTCCAGGCCTTGGTTGAAACCATAATTTGTTTCGGAGAAAAGCCCTTGTTTTGTGCCAGTATGAACCGGTATATTTTTCTGCAATTTTTGCACGATTATAGCAAGGCTTGCGTGCGGACCACCTTTGTTACGCATGCTCGATTGCATGCTAATTGTAGAAGTAAAACGAAAATTATAAAGTATGACTGTGAGGCATCAACGTGGACAGACTTCGAACCATTCACCCAGAAGAACCGATGCACTGTACGATGTCTCAATAAGTACAGAACCTAGTTTAAGGATGAATTGCAAGTTAGTTTGATGCGTTGCAAATTCGATCGATCACTAGCAGCCCTGCCTCTTGAGGTCCGTTTCAAAAGTCGAACTTTTCATGTACCAAATCCCATGTAAACTAGCTCAAACAAATTCCGTTGGTGTACTTTTTTACCCATGGAAGACGCGGCTCAAATGAATTTCTAAATATCTAGTTCATCAATCTAAAATCATTGACAGAAATCTTGGGACAGCACCTCAAAATCTGCAATGAAAATAATAAAATTCCTTCCCCCCCCCGTTCAATGTTGTCTGGTTGACAAGCCTTCCAAATTTTAAGGAAAAGCACTAACTACATTGCATAGGGTGGGTGTGGGGGGGGAGAGTGTGAACTCGCTCTACGGCAGTCAGTATTGTGAATTTGCATACACAAATGACAAGTGTCCCAACCAATTTTGTCATTGATTGTAGCTTAATCGATCTAAAGTTTCAACTTCAAACTTGTAATAAACTCAGAGCGACTGTGGTGGTCATATTCATAATAATTAACAGCTTTGAACGAAGTTAAAACGTTTTTCTCGTCACCAGCGTAGTGTTTTGTTTGTTTTTTTGCGTAAAACCATGCATGCAAAATCTCTAAAGGCCAATTCAAAAACAAGTCCGTCACATACTGCTATGTGACAACGTCACAAACGGTATTATATTTTTCTTTACTCAAAAGTATACGTTACTGTAAAAATAGTTGACTTCATACTACTCCTGGTTATCAAATTAAGAAGTTATTTACAAGCAGTTCAGTGAACACACAGATTGAAAATTACACAAACTATAAACTACACGGAGTTGGTGGAGGAAGTTTTAGACCATAAAACTGTTTAGGAATATATTCTTATCGAAAGAGAACCTACATGTATTTGAAACTTTTCCGTCAAACTAAAAATAACAATACACTTAAATGATAAGGCAGGCTTTTTAGAGTTAGTGGCAATCTCCGTTTACAGATGCTTGTTGCAATCTAAGTCAATGCCTTTCGAATTCCCTTCATACAACTTTTTGATACCTTTTTCATAACCTTGATACAGATTATGAGCATATTCCAAGTCCAACATGTCGTCGTACAACTTAGCAACAGTTCCCATTGAATCTTGAATAACTTTGCCTTGCTTTTCGGGGGGAAATATTTTATTTATCGGCTCTTTGATGTCTTCCGGTAGCAGGTTTTGGATAACCTGTGGAACTACTTCGGGAAAAGCTTTTATGAATATTTCTTTCAATAATTCCTCTGCGGGATTGACCGGGCGATCTCCAGCGTTGACTGGAGTATCGTTGCATGGACGAATTGCTCCGACTGGGAATCGAGTGAAGATATCTTGTATAGTACTGATAGAAATGGTACGGTCGCAGCCAACATGTTCCGTATATTGTCGACGGAATTTCAAATTGCCAACGGTCGGAGATCCGAACGTAATAACAGCATCAGGACGTCTTTCTAAGTTCAATACAGCATCCAAAGCTGCAATGTACGCCTGTAAGAATAGCAAGCATGTTATAATTTTGAACCTTACCGTTAGTTTTTCTGGAAAAGGAGTTTTGCGATCGCGGCAGTAAAGGGTTCATTGACGTTAACACTCGAAATTTTACGTTGAAAGAAGGAGAAAGTACGCGCGCTATGCACTAGTGCACCTTGCTGTTATCGGAACGAAAAGCTAACTTGTTTTTCTTTGAAGTTACTGTGAATCTGCTCATATTCATTCGATGTAATCGACATATGTCCCTGAACAAGCGAATTGCGACAATATTTTTGCAGGCTAGATGCCTGGATATGTTGCAGAAATGAAATCATATGCATCCCTTCTTATCCACCTACGGCTTTATTTGCACTTTTAATATCCGTGGCTGTTGGCATTTTTGAGACTGTCTTGTGTGTGCCGTCATGACGCGAAGTAGCCTTCAATTGAAACGTGTGCGAGGTTATCTTGCGCCACGACGCGACTCACCTTGAATTGCCATTAAGGCGGATTTCCATTCATTGCAAAATTTGTCACGATCGATATTTTGCGATCCCTTTTTTTTTTTTAATTAACAGCTCTTAAGCGGAGTGCATATCATTGGATCTGGTTCACAGTACACATTTCAAAATAGAGCGATCGCGCGACATTTTGCACTGAATGGAAATCCGCCTTAATACTCGTGAGAGGCATTTCCACACTAGTACACTTGTTAGGGAAAATTAAAATGTACAGTAACTGATTAAAGATATAGATACTCATTAGAGAATAGCTTTGCACTCCATTGCGCTTATTTGCGTTTGTGAAGGTTTTGAAACTTACAATTTTCACTGCTTTTTTAGCCTAACTACTATCCAGATAAACCCAAACAAGTTTGTACTTTTTCTTTTACCTGTGGACCTCCTATGTCATAACCGGTCACAACAATTTTGTGGTCGCTTGGGATTTTTCTGTAATTGTTTCTAAACCACTTGGCAACGTCGTTGTACTGCTCAACAAAATCCATGTGCGCTGGAAGTCCATCTCTACTTATGTTTGCCATGAAGGTTTTCCTAATCGCTTCCAGGCTGTATGCTTCTTTTCCACGAAAGGCAAACACGACCAGTTTTAGGGGTTTGTGTTGAAGCATCAACACTTTAGAGCGTATTCCTATTTTCCAAGTGGGAAACCAGCCAAGCGTATTGCACGCAGGCCAATCAAAAAGAGGGTTATAAATTTGCTTTGGAAGGATCGAGAAAACGTTTGGTTGAGGGAGAAGATCGGACAGTGTTCCAATAAGGACTGTCGGTAGTTTTGGCATGGTGTCCCAGTTGCCTTTTATTTTACCGAAAATATCGACGTTCTGCAGTGGAGGAAGGTACGCGCTCTTTGATGCAGCTAGAGCAAGATTCACCACTTTCATTGGGGAAAAAGTGGGTCTAGAGTTTGCATTTCCAAAATTCAGAAAACACTCCGCAACACTCAAGAATGTTGCCAAAACGATGAAACTTGTCTTTAAATTCATTAACATTGTTATTTTCTGGCTTCGAAATATTGAGCTGTTTCAGAAAGAAAGTATAGAGTTAGAGTTGACAATTTGTTACGAGGTGACTTTAAGATCCACAAGTCGTAAAACTGCACAATCTAAGTTTGGTGAATATAATGAGACTTTGTGAATAATTTACCTTGATGTTCAGTTTATGTTATCTTCTGGCCTTGAAATACTGAGCTGTTTCAGAAATAAAAGTCCGGTTTTATATAGACGCAATCGTGTACAGCCGAGTGTTTCCGCACGAATAGCTACTCATGTAAGCGTATACGGCGGTAAACCTGCGGTAGCGCATTTCCGTTTGCTTTGAAGTTTCAATACTTGCTTTTGCAAATGCCTTTCTCTTTTACTGGTTAACTTGCATGAATGCGTTTTCTCATCTAACGCTTGATTATAGTAACAAAGCACTCATGCAGACAAATTCTTTCATGCCAATAATACATAGATACTGCACGCAATTTTTAATTGCATACTTAGTATTGATTTTCATCTTCTCGTAAGGGCCACAGACTATCTGAAAAGCATGCATTCAGTTGTGATGGTATAGTGTTTTGCTCAATGAATAGAACTTTTCACTTGATCAATCAATGCTTCGATGTACCTAAGTATACAGAATGCCTGGAAAAGAAAAACGGAGCTTATTAAGTTTTGCATAAATTTCAAAATAGTTTGATGTTGATGAAAAGAGGTTGATGTAATACAAACTCGATTGAGCTGCCTCTCCCACAGGTGAAAAATAAAGCAAAGAAATATGACTCAAAGGCGCAATTTCCACTGAAAACTTCCAGCTAAGAAAAATATGATATTTTTTGCGTCTTATACCATGTGATTTCTAAGTATTTAGCAGAACTTTGTCTTAATTCTAACGGAAATGTAGCAATCCTGTTTTGGAAAAACAAGGTCAAGCAAAAGTTCTTTTTCTTTCTAGAATATGTTTCCTTTTCTTCTTTATTATGCACGCCTTAAGGAAAAGAGAACATAACGACAGACACAAGGCTTCTATAGTGATTAACATGATTTACAATGCATCAGGAATTTGCAAGGTCAAGTTCATGCATAAATTAGGTTCTGTTTCTTTTTAGACACGCTGCATTTACAGCTAATTTAGAGAAAGTCATAATCAATTTAGGTAGAGGCCTTGAACATTCAGTTCTGCGTACTATAAGAACAGCAGTTGTCGAACGATTTCCATTCATTTATTTTCAAATTTCGCGTCCTTTTAAACACCCTAAAAGGCTGATACTCTTATCACTATATTCACGGAAAAAAAACGGTATTATCACGGAACATTCTCAGTTGCATGCTTCATACTGGAGTGCCTGCCTGGTCTTCGGTTAAACGCGACGCTTTGCTGAGGATATTTTTTGTTTGTCAAATCAATGCGCTTTTTTCCTGGTGTTGATTATATACAATGATATTCTCAATAAGTTTGCATGGTTGCGCAGAAAATTGCTGATAATCGCACAAACAACATTTTTGTGTCAGCATTCGCTGTTTGTCGCTAGCAGTCTTTCAAGATATTCATAACAGAGAGAACTAGAAGCGGCAAACGACCGCACCCTCAATATCCTGACTGCATACGTTCGTGCGACGTTGATTGAAAGACGTCATGCGAGTACATAGATATCAGCCAGCAAAGTATCATTTAACTAATAAACTTCCATAACCTTCATGCTATGCATGAACATCCTTGATCGTGTTTATATAAGAATTTTTCCTAATTTAAATCATAAATATAATATACCATTATATTCCAACTACTATTTGCAAACTTACACTGATCAACTGCATGTGCACAGATATACAAGAACGAAAAGCTAACACAACTATATCAATTCGAAGTTTACAAATCAAACTTTGATTATGGTAAGTCTTAATATAACACTGTGCACACAAGCAAAAAGCACTTTAAAATTCAAACTAGCATGTAATTTAGACGTAAACTTTTGTATAACTCTGGAGAAGTTGAATGGCAGAAACTGCATAAAAAACGCCTGCCCACCACTTTAAACTGGTTCTATGAAAAAGACTCCTTTGAATTTCAAAGTTTTCAAAAGGTATATTAAACTCCATTCTTTTGGTTTGCTCAAATCAGTGCTTATAAACTGATTTTTTATATATGATTTACCCTGAACGAGCTGTACATATTCTTGGTTTTCACGCGATGCTCAAGGGAATAGTGAACAAAGAAACGGCATTCACCATGTCGGCCAGTAACAATAAAATTTAATGATATTTTTTTGTTATGAGACCACCAGCATGGCGTCCATGAAAACCACCAATCGCGGATAAACCTATAGCTTCATGAATCGCGATTAGGGCAAAAATATACAAAAAAGCACAAACAAAGTATTACCCCCTAAACTGATATTACGCTGCCGATGCTGTAAAAGTATTTTGCATATCTGACCATACTTTTTGCGTATTATAGCAGTGAAAACTGTCTTAAGGAAACCATGCATCATGAGAGATTATTTGATCGATATGTAGCAATGTGCATGCATGATTGCTGCTGACATTTTACATTTACGTAAACGGTCTGATGCACAGAGCTTGATGTATTTAATTTGTCTTTCAAAATGGTACTTTAATAGCACTTTAATCCAAGCACTAGTTCGTCATGTATGCAACCACATAGTCTATGTATATCTTGTTTGTTTGGAGCAACAGCCATCTCAGACTGGAATTTTCCTCCACCTCTTATCATAAAAAATATTTAATGGAATACTTTTCACTGCATATTCTATACCTGTTGTAAGATAAAGGATAAAAAGTCTGCGCTAAGGCAGCTAGGAGGCTTAGACTGCTTAAGTGTATTTAAGAGAGCCGGGGATTATAGATCTTTACCAAAGAACTCTTCTGGCAAGTGACTGTTCTGATAACTGACTTTAGAAATCAGTGTAGCCGGTTTGCAATGAAACCAGATCTTAAAAGGATTGGCAATCGGTAGTTTACTTCGTGAAAATAATTTTACATCCGAAACGATTACCGTATTTACTCGATTGAACGCCGCCCCCGATTGAGCGCCGCCCTCGAATGAGCGCCGCACAAGTTATTTTTAATTGCGGCGCTTAATAGAAGCACCGTCAGAATCGTTGAAAACGCTAATA
>JAODVM010098537.1:0-16382 GCA_025400095.1 Phenganax marumi | reverse complement strand
ACCCTAATAGACCTATGTTTAACAAACACAGTATCGACAGTTATTGAGTCTGGTGTAATCCCACTTTCGATTAGCGACCACTCCATGATCTATATTGTACGCAAAGCCCATTATGGTCAGGCGGAAACTAAAACTATAGAAGTTAGATCAATGAAGAATTTTAATAGAGATACACAGGCAGTCAAAAAGAACTGCTCAAATTAATGTTTGTCTCGTAAGCACATACTGTGGCTTGTAATCTTAGATTTTAGAGATTGTGGGGCAAAAAAAAATGATGAGAACTGTCCTGTAATCGAACCCCATATCTTTGTTCTACATGAGCAGGTTAGTGACATTGTGTTTGAAGAATATCATTATTCCTTGACTGAGAAGTCTTAGACGGAAGATACAGAACCATGGGTCCAAAGCCAAGAATAAGTATTGAGCGATGAAGCATGGTAGTGGCATTGTCAGAAGAAGGCTATACGCAACAGGAGATTGCTGATAAAGTGGGCTGCAGCCTGCAGCCAAAGAAGTGTCAACAATATCTTGAAGAAAAAAAACTGACGGGCAGCGTTAAGGACATCAACTTTCTAGGCTGACAGAGAAAGACAACCAGATGAGAAAACAACATATTGGTGCAAAAACGTAAAGGTGCCAGTTTAAAATGGCCTCAAAGATTAAACCTCAAATGCAAAATGAGCATGCAGTGCACATGTCTGTGTCCACTACATGCTGGAGACTAAGAGAAGCTGGGCTGAGCGATTGCAAGTGAAGAAGAAAACCATGTCTAGCCACCTGCCACAAAAAGCACGACTTCAATTTGTAAGAATCCACAAACATTGGACAGCAGAACAATGGTCACAGGTCAGTTTTAGTGACAAGTCACAACTCCTGCTTCATAGAAGTGATGGGAGAGTTTATGTAAGATGAGTGGTTGGCAAGGATCCCCCAGACAATTGTGTTGAGCCCACACCTGAACATGGTGGACGTGCAATAATGCCATGGGGATGCATTAATGCCAGAGGAATTCGATGTTTCAAGAGTTACTGGCTTGCTTGATGGCCCAGGATACATCTTCATGTTAGAGAATGCACTTACTCCCACAGCTGTAATGCTGGGAATCGCCGATGGCTGGATATGTTGGCAAGATAGTACCACATGCCATACATCTGGAATCAAGAAAGAGTGGTTTTCTGAAGAAGGAGTTACAGTAATGAAGTCGCCACCTCAATCACCTGACCTGAATCCACTGGAAAATCTGTGAGATCACGTCAAAACTGTCATTCAAGGGAAAAATCTCGAAAATGTACATGAACTGTGGGAAAGCGTCCAATCTGCTTGGAGAGACTTCCTCCTGGACACGCTAAGACACATGATTGATAGCATGCCATGAGGTGTGAAGCTGTCATAAATGCTAGAGGCGGCCCTGCAAAGTATGAAACATTGGTGACAGTGTATATTTTGTAAGTCAACTACAAATGAAATGGGTGAATTTTGTAAGGCTTATAACATGTGGTAATAACAAAGTTTGAGCAGTTCTTTTTGACTGCCTGTGTACATTTTAGGAAAATGGTTGCAAAGAAATCA
Source organism: Phenganax marumi (assembly GCA_025400095.1). Lineage (NCBI taxonomy): Eukaryota > Metazoa > Cnidaria > Anthozoa > Malacalcyonacea > Clavulariidae > Phenganax > Phenganax marumi. The sequence continues at coordinate 14,813 of JAODVM010098537.1, read as the reverse complement.
AGGAAAACTCTATCCTGACCACTGCCCAATGTGGTGGCAGTAGAATTATGGTATGGAATCCAATCAACAGAGGAGCCATCGGATGTCTTTGCAAAGTTGACAGTACTCAGTGGGAACGTATCTTCAACTCACAAAAAATTCCTAGCCATTATATATGCTTATTAGAAAGCTAAAGGTGCCTCTATCCTTAAAATGGCTATGATCAGTCCTTTTTGACTGCCGGTGTATAATAAATTATCATATGATCTATATGCCCACACTTGTCGTCCACTGCTAGTGCCCACTGCACCGCATTACCGTAAACCTCTGAATATAATAAGCCCTGGGCTTGTTATATGCGTTCGTAAGCAACTTTTGATGGGTCTCTACACAGAGGGGGCTTATTTACGGGGTATACTTTTAAACGGAGCGGGTTTACATAGAGACCACAATTTGCGTTACTTTTGTACGTGTAGTATAGCATTACGCATGTTGTCCGCCAGTTTCTTAGCCGGTCAACGACTTTTTCTGACCAATAAACACGCTGTACTGACTCACTGCTCCGCCTTCTGGCCAGTAAACTGCATATCTTTGCATAAGAAACGTGCACACGTTGCACCGCCGAGTGGCCTTTCTGTTACTGATCTTTAGGGCCTGTTCATATGGGCCAAAGTTATCCCGGTTAGCGAGGAAACTTTTCCACCAGCCAAATAGTTTTGTTCTGTTCATATGGCGAAATGTTGTCCCGCTTACCGGGGAAAGTTTTCGGCTGTGGCGTTCACATGCACCAAATTGAAAAGTTGCTGACTAAACAGAAAATAATCCTGGCAGGCGGGAAAATTGCGTTCATATGGGGAGAATTTTATCCCGCTAACCGAGATCTCGCCTTTCAACAAGCGAGATCTCGGTAAGCGGGATAACTTTTCGTCTCATGTGAACGCAATCTAATTTTTCGTACCATTTGTTAATAAGGCGAGATCTCGCTTGTAAACTTGCCGAAACGTTTCTTCGCTAACCGGGATAACTTTGGCCCATATGAACAGGCCCTAAATGAGAATTTGCAAACCTGCGCTGCGGCCCATATGCATTGAAGATGTTGGTTCGTTATTTTCGCTTCTTGCGCCAGAAAATTCAAAATCACTTGCGACTGTTTTAGCAACTTGAACGAAAGAAGAAGAACACTTGGCAAAAGATGAAAAAGCCCAACAGAACACTCTAACATCACCTTGCGAGCATCAATTAAAAAACAGAAATTTGTGTTTCAAACTACCTCAACGTGCAAGTTTGGACCAAACAAATGTTCCACGATGTTAATATCAACCAACCACAACGCCAACTCAGCGCACATTCTAAATGGCGATTATCAAATCACAAAACAATATAACCCTGACATAATGTACTAACATACTTTGTTTTTCTCTATGTATCTCATATTATCCCTACTTACTCATCTACATCCACAGAAACTGGAGTGTCATTGTGAAAGATCTCAATAAATGCGTGAACTTGATTCTAAAACATGAAGATATAATTCAAGGTCTGAGTGTGACTTGAAAAAATGTTCACAAAAAAGGATTAATCGCTCACTGTTATTTGGTTCAGTCCAGTTAGCCTCACAGTCAATGTGGATGATGTAAAATAGCGAAATGCCAACTCCATACTATCTCTATAAATGGAAAATTAGATTTTCTTTCAACTAGGCGAAAACATACTTCATGACATTTCACAGCGCAAATACCTGTCAAATATTAAGCTATACTGCGGAGGACTTTTCACTGTCGTCCACATAGTGTCCGCCATTAACCGTCTGTCTGACAACCTCAATTCTGTATCAGTGAGCTTGCAAAGATATCTGCAAAAGTGGAGCCAAGAATACAATGTTCAAAGCCTGCCTTCAGTTCCCAGACTAAACTTATCCTATGTATTAATCTTACCTTATCACAGAACCTCGTAATGGCATAATATTCTGTATAATTGCCTTCACATGAAACCAAACTCGCAGCTAATTGAAAACACAGACTATCCATAGTACCGTACCAACCAAAGTTGTAAGTCTTCATGCAAGCCTGGCACCTTGCTACAATGCACACTCTGTCTAACACCAGACAATTTTAAGTGTCAAGAGAAAATTTTTGCCAGTTAATGGGTTGTAAACAACTGATACATTACCTGTTGAACGACACAAATGAGACTGTGCGCCAAAGGCAGCGCAAAATTGGATGGATCCGTCTCACGAAAACATGCATGGATCAACTGAAGACCGTGACTCTCACAAAAATATACAATGTTATACAAAAGAATATCTGAGATTTCTCCATCCTAGAAGAAAGTAGAATTGTAGAACAAAATTGCTATGAAAGCTACAATTTCGATCATTTCTTCCACTTACATTTATATCACAATACTTGCTTGTCAATTTCTTGTCTATACGTGTTTGCCCCTAAAAAAATTATTTATACTATTTAACAAAGAACTTGACGTAGATACTCAGATGCAAAAAATAAACAAGGGTTTTTGCATGTTGAGGTTATTTTTTTACTCTATTTGAAGTTTCCTTATCGTTGTTCAAAGCCAACAACAAAAATATTCAAGGCCATAACTTGGAACAACTTATTTCACACACTTTCGACTTTTCTCCTCTTAGCATATGTGACTAATTAATTTGACTGATAAGTGCATTGGCCAAACTCTTAGATCAAGTATATCTGCCAGTTAACTGCTCTCATATCCTCTAACATGAGAAAACTTGCAGCAAAATGATCTGCATAAATGGGCCATTAAGCCCCTTTTACACGACCAAATTTTCTCTGACAAATTTTATTCGTGAAATATTTTTTGATTACGTAGATTAGGAACTTTTAACAAATTTAATTTGACAATAACCCAGCTTTTGAACAAATGCATTTGTAATGTTAAATTGGTTGAAAATTCCTAGTTTACACAGCCAAAAAATATTTCACAAATGAAATTTGTCAAAGAAAATTTGGTCATGTTAAAGGGGCTTTAGGAGGTTATGCTATAAACATACTTTTTGCCCTAAAACACTAAAAACTCCACAGGAGTCTTGAATGACTTACTACCGGAATGACCTTGTGAATTTTGTAGAGCGGAAAGTTAATCTGCAAAATTTTAACAATCGCCACAAATATCTTCATAGCTTCTTCGTCGGAAAAATTGTCCTCTTCAGAATCTGTGTCTTCGTCATCATTTTCATCTTTTTTCGCCTGTTTTGTTTGGAAGTTTTGGATGCGTTTTTTGAGGTAACTCACAGCGATATCAATGACTATCTTCAAACACTCTCTCAACTCAGGCAGATACGTGTTTTCTTTGAAAATACACTTGCATGGTCTAGGAAAAAGAAGAGAAACAATCTCTTCACTTGTTCTTTCATGAAAGAAAGTGAATTTGCTAGCTATACACCCTTTTTTGGCATCCATAAAAAGTGTAAAAACACGTTTGGTTAATAACTCAAAATTGTAAAGTAAACAAGATATTCAACAAACCTGTCCTCAAATCCTACTTAAACTATCCATCTAGTAATAACTATTACGCTTTTTGCGTGTCTACTATATTCACTTCTTCAAAACTGTCGAATTTCTCGAGAAAATGCTGCCAGTGTCTCACCTCTGCGTCCATGTCAAAATAAAAGCAACCAAATTGCCAAGATCTGTTTTGTCAAATTCTTTTCTTCCGCTTTTATGAACTAGAAAAGAATCAGAAAAACATAATAATAGAATGCAAGCAGTATTGGTCTGGTTCTCAGGGTAGATGCGTCACCAGACAGGAACCAACACAATCAAATATTCTCACTCACTTTTCTCCAACGTTGCAATGATATCGCTGCAGCAATCAGGCATTTCAAAAGCTTCAGAAAATTACTACCACATGTACATGTAAAGCTTTTTCTGGGAGAGAAAAATCACTGCGATTAAACGCGCCAGTTTCGATCGAAACGACGTTTAAAATTGCAAAATTAAAGAAATTTAATGACTTCGTTTTCCGCCATGTTCTTATTTCTCGGACACTGATTGGATGCGTGGGGCTTGGGAATTAGAAACTTCAAAGGCTTACTGCAGGCAACGTAGAAATCGTTTTAAAAGAAAGTTTAAAAATTTTAATTTACATTAATATCATTTCAAAGAATTCCACCGCGTTTTATAACTTTGGGCATAGAATGATGTATTCACTAGAATTACAAAGCAACAATTTGAGGGGATTTCGTCATTTCATTCATTTCATTGAACACCCTAAAAAAATCAGGCTGTTTTGCAAGGCGCCCCACAATGCACCTCCCTTTAATAATTTTTATTCCAGAAAATCAGAAGTTGTAGTTTTCTTCCAATTTTCTGTTTTTGCGGGTGGCTATTTTATACTAATGGCTAAATGGGGAGAAGGGGATCCTAGATGGATTGTGGAAGAGCGAGAGGACGCGAAAAATGTTAATAATTGGCACTGGTTTGTGTGTAGAAGTTCTTGTACATGTGCATGCTTAGTTGAGTGCTTCTTTCCATGCGGTGTACTGTAAATCGACTAATAAACTGTATGGACAAAGTTATAAAATGGATTTCTTCTACTTTGTAAACGAAAACGTTGCTAGAGTGGTAAATAAGTTATCCGAAACTGCATACAAGAATAGGCGGACCAAAGTATTATGGATACTTGTATGTTGTACTTTTACAATACATAGACTTCATGTGAATTTACTTTTAATTTTCCTCAGGACTGAGAAGAATGCTACCCCATGGTCAAAGGCACGTCTGAAAGAGTTATTCACTAAAATGAAAATGAATTTTGAAGGAGGTTACTCAATTTCCTTGATTTTGGCAATGATAGTGTGGCCAATGATGTAAATTTCAACATTGATAACCATCATTGATCCATTTTCTTGTGCTTTACCCTTTCTTCAGGTGAATGTGAAATAACAGAAGTCACTAAAATAGATGGAGAAGCAACTGCAAAGTAATTAGCTCATCTTATTCAGTCCACAGCACAATACTCTCCAGTTTGGCCTACATTTCCATATGGCACCAGACAAGTTTGCTCTGCATCAGTGGAATGTTGTTAGCAATGTTTTTCATTTGGTTTTGTTTCTAGCAATCGTAAAGCAAAATTGATTTTCTTTTATGAGTGGGAATTGTCGATGGATTGGAGCGGATCTTTGACAGATGGTGATGATATAGTTCGAGGCAAAATTAAAATTCCTAATCTAAGTGAGGAAAATGAACCAGAAGATATAACAGTGAGTCAACAGAACAGGCTTAACCTTTAAATTCTACCACACTTCTGCTAGATGTTGGTATCTTGCTCCCCATGACTTCTTGTCACTTGCAATGGTCTCTAAAAATGTTGTTTTGCAGGTTGATGTTAGTACAAAAAAAGACAGCGAAGAGTCCTATAAATTAAAACAATTAATAATAAAACATGGAAGTGCTTTGATAAGAAATAAACTAGCAACGTACATTAAAGAATTACGAGAAGGTAGTAAATAAAGTGTATGGTCAGGATTTCAGCATTGTGAGAAGCATCACAGTCCAACGCATTCACTGTGCTTTTTTCTAGAATTTAGTCAAGGTTTGGTGTTGCCAACAAGAACAACATCAAATAATATGCAAACTAATGCAAATGCAGACATAAGCATGGTACAAAGATGTTGAGTTTGAGATTGTATTGTGAATATCAGGATACTGACACCCGTCTTTGCTTACTTAGGAATTCAAAAAGGCACAGATAAATGATGTCAAAGTTAATACAAAAGGTGGTTTCTCTTTGCTTTTGTAAAGCATTTTCTCATAGATGTATGCAAGTTTTAACAGAATTTTGAATCACTTTTGAACTTTCATATGTAGATTACCAAAAATATCTGACTGATTCACTGACATTTTCATTCTTAGAAAGTTCATCTGTTGGTTGCAGGATTGCTACTTCAAAATTCACATCAACTGATGAGTTTCTAACTTCAGCTGGTGAAATGTACCATATACTGACCAATGAAGAGGTGATCACACTGTCAGACTTTTCCTGTTTAAAAGTGTGCCAGGCTTTACTTTTACATCCTTTGCTTTGGTATATACTGTTCTTAGCCCTGATTTTCAAATTTGAATATTTTTTACAGAGAATAAGAGCATTCTCAAGGTCTGACGTTAAAATTGACCCATTCAAAGGTGGCAGTTTTGTCTTGTTTGGTGGCACTATCAGTGGGAAATTTGTAGAACTGGTAGGTGAACTATATCACACAGCAAAATGCTAACATACCACGTACTATAGTTTCATGTTCATTGATGGAATGTGTAGTTCTAACATTTTCTACTGTGTTTTATAGCTTCCCAGTAAGAGAATGGAAATGCTATGGCGTTTTAAAAATTGGCCACCAGGTAAGGAAAGGAAATATTGTTGGAGGACTACAGACTTACTATTGATCACTCTAACTTTTTCATGGTCTAACATCTTACATTTATCTTTTTTAGAACATTATTCAACAGTCACAATAGATCTAAACCAGAAGGAGGATAGAACAGAGTTGAAGTTTTCACAAACTGGAATACCAACGACTGATTTTGAGCGGACAAAGCAAGGATGGAAACAGTACTATTGGTCGAGCATAAAACAAACATTTGGAATAGGACTGAAATATTTTTAAACTGCATTAGTATCTGCTTGTTCTCCACAGCTACAGTTGCTAAATAAGTAATGGCTTACACACTCATCCATTTACTACTGTAGGCTGGCAAGACAATGATATGTAAATTCTAACCTGTGAAGTTGCTAAATATATATTGTACATGTGCCATTTTATAGTATTTTTTATCAATACTAATAGCCATATGAAGTGCAATTTATTTTACATTAATTCCCTATAATACATAATTTTTTGCACTGGAAATAAAATTGCGTGAACATTTTCTGACAAATAATTATCCATAGTCTGCTACCTAATAGAAATTGCTGTACAGCTCCCTAGTTATAATGAATTACTAATACTATTTATAGTTTTTATAATAATTTTATAGAAATATATATAAATGTACATTTTATATGAAAAGTTTTGGATTCCACTGATTCTTTTCCTTTCTATTAACGACAGTTTCGTGTCAGATGGATTCATTTTTAAATTAAGCTCACCTTTGAGGCAATTTGTAGCAATATTGCCCCCACGTCTTTTGCTCCAGATGTACATCTTGTTAGATGCTGTGATCGATTTAAAATAGTAATTATCCTATGTACTGGAACACTCATCGAAACCTATTTTCGCCCAAAACTATTATTGGAGCCAAGCAATGGATTTCTACTGCCATCAGAAAATAATCTTGTGGGTGTAGTGCCAGGAACTCGTCCAGGAAAGCTACCAGATGCCCGAGTGAAGGCAGGATGTCCTGTAGAGCCATATGAATGCACTCGATGCACACTGGATTTGTTTATGGTAAGTGATCCAGTCTGGGGTGACCTCATGCTTCCGGGTATATCATAGCTGCAAAGTGAAGTCTTCAAAATTGCAAAATATACAAATGACATTATGAATTTTAGAAATCTTGAATATGAAGTAAAAAGCCATACATTTACCTCCTATCTAAGTACCTTGAATTCTGCGTAGTATAAGGTAGATCATCATCAGAATTATATCGATTTGGATTGTTAAAAAAATACGCTTTCCTACTTTCGTTGTGCGATGTAAGGATTCTTTCCTGAAAAAGACAGAACATAAAAAATAAGAGGAGTATAATAAGAACTGAACTACACACATTCAAAATATCTCAGTTGAAAAACCAATGACTGACCAAGCCTTGTCGAGGTCTTTTAACACGAAAAAAGACAACGACAATAAAAGTTGGGAAAAATTCCCATAAAAAGAGAACAGCTCCATAAGAGACATAGCCATAATTCGTAGCTCCTTGGGCTGTAAAATCACCGCCTTTGACAGCCTCACCCTGGAGGAATGACATTGAAAAGCATTGAGCTAACATTGATGGACACCATTTCTTTTCAATATCTTTGAAATACAATGTTTTTCTCTTCGATGAATGCTAACCTGATCTGAGACATTGATCCACCCATAGCCGAACGACGGTAACGCTCCATTAGGCATAACAGCAATGATATTATAGATTGCACGAGACACATAGAGCAAACCAATTATTATGCAGATTACTGACGCTTGGCATAATGTTGTTCCCTGAATAGTCATGCACAAAGCTTTATATACCTTGGACTCGATAATAAAATTCTACAGTCAACTCCTACGTACCTGGCCTTCCAGCAATAAATTTCCAGTAGAAGCTCTAGATAACTAAAAACAAATGAGCTTTGTGAACACTGAAAAAATCAATATGCAGATAAGCAACAGCCAAATTAATATACTGACCTTTATAATACAATAGCAAAGAGCAAATGATGTAAAGACGAAAAGTAATTCGTTGACAATCACTCTCACAAGAACTATTTTTGCTTGATAACATGCTTCATATTTCACGAGAATGGCACCAGTCACATTTAAAGCAAGAAAAATGGTGTTGACAACAGCAAAGGTGGTGAATAAATAACGACGTTTTCTGCAAAAACAACAGCTAAAATTTACTACAAGCGATGGTCGCGCACATTTACACCAGAACAAATTCACATTTCCTCAACTCACCGATACCGAACGTGAGGCTCATAAGTTGTAAGAGACTTCAATACCACCTAAAATTTTTTAAAACTTTTTGACTGCTCTATATATGGCAATAAGCTAAACCAAGAGTAGATGCATGTCATTGGTTAACAATTCACATTCTGCATGCGACAAGGCCTACTCCCAGTGCATTATGGGAGATCTCGGACATACTAACCTGTGAAAAATACAGAGCCAGCAAACTAAGGGTCAAGAACTGTAAAACGATAGGAAATGAGTAAAGCAGCCAGTTGGCGAAAAGATTCAATGTGTTTGCCATGTAGCTATCATTAAAATAAAACGAAAATAAAGTTGTTCTCAGTGCCGCCCAGAGTAAACATAGATACAAAAATATGCTTTGATATGAAAGTCGTTTGTGCTTATACACCAAAATAAGGATTAGCTGTATCCAGATGAACAAAAACAGCAAGGCATAAAGCGTTGTGAACACTACAGTCAGTGATAATTGGACTTCATATGGTAGTGAGGCATCCAAATCGGAAAACGACACCGTTGTCTTTTTAGGCGGTCCATGTGTACCACTGTTCATCTCTAACAGAAACCGTTGGTGGAAATCCATAGTTTGAATACTGCTTTATCTTCTTCAAGCATTAAACATCTCAAGCAATTCTTTCCTAGGACAAAAAACTCGTCGATAATCATTGGAAACAGTAAAGTTTCTCTATGTTTAAGTTTTTATATGTCAAAATAAAAATCGGATTGCTGAAAAGTAGACTTTCGGTACCAGTTTCCTAAAATTAGCAATTACATATGTTTACATTAGTATCCGCTCAAGATTTGTTATTATCATTTTGAGAGATGTGCCACATAAAATGAAAGTCACGAGACATTGATTATATTTAATGTTATAAGTGGATTTTCGGAGACTTACGCAATTCAAGACAGGGGGAAGGTACCAAGATAAATAATAAAACAAAAAAAGAGGGGTGAGAAAACATTGGGGGGGAGAGAGATTGGACTGCGCGCAGGCTGTTCCAGTGGACTGTGCAAAGCTGACAGCGTTCGTATCTAACCGGAAAAGTTCGTAGGTTTCCCAAAGCAATATTTTCGCAAATGTAACGTCATCACCGTTCTTTTTCTTTCAGATTTTGGACTTTCGAAATAACAAGATATTTTGAAGAGTTTTTGTTTGTGATACGCAAATCCAAGCTTTCTCAACGCTTGAGAAAGATTTACTAAGCGCTGAAGTAGATGTCTATATGAAAAAAGTACTATAATTTTCTCACAATATTAACTTTTCGGGCGTGAATACTGGTTCTAGACATCACAACAACAAAGTGTATCAAATTGGTCCTACTGAATAAATGAATGCTACTGTGGGTTTTTCCCCGATGATGGGATGACTGCTCTCAGGAGAAGAACAAGATCTGGTGAATACACAGAACAGAAAGTAATTTTTGAGAACGATTTAGAAGAGAACAACTCATATTTGATAGAAAACATGTCGAGTTGTCGTGACAGGACAGCTGAATTCGCTTCAGCAGTTCGCTCCTTGCAATCACGTCAAGTGAGTATACCTCTTTTATTCAAAGTATTATAACACAGACTAGCTTTTGAACTTTTCTGATGACTTCTTAGAATAAATGTATTCCAAACTCTAACTGCACCGTGTTTTGGGAATGAATGAATATTAACAACACATAGGGCCACTGACATATATGTTAGTGCATAGGGCAAAGATTGATGTTTCTGATCTCTATACTTACATATACTCACTGGATTCAAAATCTATATATCTTCAAGCAAAACTACAATAGTGAAGAGAAGTATTTGGTGTAAATATAATTCAATGATTTAGGGTGCCCATGTTCTTACTAGCCAGTTGAAGCAACGTAAAGTAAATGGTGTGGTTCGAAGCCAGTTCAGTCAAATTGCAAAGTGAGTTCATATGGTTCAAATAGTTCTTCAACTATTCGAAGATTACTTTATTTGGATGTGACAAACTATATAGGATCTCCCACTTTTTTTCAGACAAATTGGCCAGGATATTTCAAACACTTTCACGAAACTTGAAAAACTCACTTTATGTATGTACTTGAACATGAAATCTTAAGAGTTTTATGTCATATTTCTTTGTCATAATTATCTGTTCCTTTCATAGTGGCAAAAAAGAAATCATTATTTGATGACAGGCCAGTGGAAATACAGGAACTGACATATATTATCAAACAGGTGGAAACTTGTTTTCCTTGGTATTTTGTTTCCTTGAAACTTTTTTATTGAACTAACTTTAGTTTTTTTCTTTTTAGGATATCAATAATCTAAACCAACAACTTGCACAACTGCAAGAGGTGAGGTCTGGATTGTGATGAGTGAAGTTTCTTCATATCTACAAGCTATCTGATGTACTTAAATTTTCTCATTTCTCACTGTTTTAGCTTGTGAAAGTAAACAAAAGTCAGAGTAAAAATGTCCAAACACATTCCCAGTCAGTTGTTGTGGCATTACAAGTAAGTTGAGGAGGTCGCTTTTGTGGCATTTCTCAACTTTTCTTCTTTACATAGTTTTTATGACTTAGTGATATGCATTTTGTTAGACAAAACTTGCCAAGATGTCCCAAAGTTTCAAGTCAGTCTTGGAAGTGAGAACAGAGGTATATACTATTATACTGTTTCGGCAAACATTCATCCACTAAAGAGCAAGTCATCAGTCACAACATTTTGTATTACTCAAATTCTAGAATCTTAAACATCAAAAACAAAGAAGAGAACAGTTTTCTCAAGGACCAAGCCCAGAATCTCTTGCAGTTGTGTCAATGAAGAATGGCTCAGGTAAGGACAGTGCTCAGCCTTTTCCAGATTTCAGTGAATATAATTCACATGTAAGTGTCATGTCTTTGCTATAGTTTTACAAAAGGCCAATTCCATTCCCGATGGAAATCGATCAGTTGCGATTGACATGGATCAATTCTCCAACCAACAATACCAAGATCAAATGTTTGAAGAACAGGTGAGTAGGACATTAATTTATCCCTTAGCAACCAGTTTTCTGGAGGTGTACCACATGCCTTAAAATTTTGGGGATATATTTTCAGGATACGTACATCAAACAACGTGCAACAGCTATGGAAAGTATCGAGTCAACGATTGTTGAACTTGGAGGAATATTCCAACAGTTGGCCCACATGGTCAAAGAGCAAGAAGAACAGATTGAGAGGTACACTGACAAGAATTTCCCCAGTGTGTTAGTGCTGTGCACTGGAGCCGGAGCCGGAGTTTTGGAATATTATGCCGGAGCTGCAGCCGGAGGTAGTTCAGCTCCGGCAAAACTCTGGCAGCACTTATTTTCTGGCGACTACTATCAGACTTTGGTAAATGTCCCACTAGATCTGATAAATATCCGGCCAAAAAATACTCCGAGCAACACACGATTAGTATTGACAGTAAAGAGTAAAAATTCACATGAAAATATTCCATTCCATTTATGACAGTGCTTGCATTTTGAAATGTTAAATTTTCATAAAACTTCAAATTTTCACGAATTTGCCAGAGCAGGAAATTTTTTGCCAAAGCTGGAGCTTCTTTTCGCGGAGCCGGAGTTTTTTTTGGCCGGAGCTGGAGCCGGAGGTGAAAAACCTGGAGTTTGCACAGCACTACCCAGTGTTTTTGAGTAGTCAGTCCGGTCAGTTTTTACTTAGGTTTGTTTATTATATTATTCCCTGCATTTCTTGTTGTAGGATTGACGCAAATGTTGAAGAAACAGAAGCGAATGTTGAAGGTGCTCATGGCGAACTTTTAAAATACTTTCAATCTGTGACATCGAATCGTTGGTTAATAATTAAGATATTCTTTGTCTTGATTGTATTTTTTATCGTATTCGTAGTGTTCATGGTGTAGATGACTACAGAATATGTGAAATAAAAAATGCATCTGTAGTCTATGTATACATTTATGTTCCAGACTTTGAAACAATGGTTGACTGAATTCCATGTTTGGGAGTGAACAGCATTACATTTTATTCAAAATATAGAACATATTGTCCATTTCCAATATTCAAACATTTATAGCTATTACTAAGTGCACTGAAAGAGTCATTAGACTAGGGGTGGTAATGTTGCTTCATTACATTCTATACCTGCTCCATGTCACCTTTCATATGACAAGACCACAAACTACAAATCATCATCATCCGAAGAGTCTTCTTCCATTGTTTCCTAAAAAACAAATGCTAGTTGTGCAGAGGAGGTCTACGAGTGAAGAAATAAAAAACATGTCAAACCTGTGCGTGTTTCTCGGCTGCTTCAACGATATCTTTGGGAACCCATTGATGTTTCCCATTTGTAGCTACAGGTACAGTAGTCAGTACAGTTAGACAGTTGAGAGTAAGCTGCCAAATATAACAGAGTAATTCTTAACACATTACTAAGAAATGATGAAGATACCTTCTGTGACCCAGCTCATTTCTAGAACAAAACTCTTGTCCTTGACCTCATCATGAACAGTGTGGATTCTGTGTGAATCAAAAAGATACATCAAGAATTCTTTAAGCAAACTTATGATTGATTGTGAGTCAAGTAAACAACGTTTCTACACACTTTCGTTTTACCATACTTACATTTTTGCAACCTCTTTGACTGCTTCTTCAGCAGTAAGTTCAGCAACCTGCATTTCAACAAAACATCAGTATGTTACAGTTTTGAACCAGACATCCCAGACAAAGGAGTATAAATCAAAATATAAGGTTACGACAAAGCTACAATTTCACCTTCAATTTTTCAATAGCAGTCCTTGCTGCTTGCTTTGCCTTTCCTATAGCACAACCATGATAGCCCTGATATGAAAGAAATCAAATCACTTGATCTGCTAATACATTAACGTGCAGACTTGGCACGAAACATTATATCATTACCCAGGTAACTCCAGATGGATCAATCAAATATAACTCAGGCCCATTTAACGTGCTGCTTATCATCACGCTATAGAAACAGACAGTAGAAAAATGAATACTAAAAATTCCAACCATACATAATGAACATTATTCACAATGCTAGCTTTAACGACCAATTACTATTTATAGCATTTTCCCCAATGGCCTCGTTTCCATGTTTTCGTATTTCAGAAAGGATGATGGACATGGAGGTCACGCCACCTCTGGTTTTATGAATAAAATGTGTTTCTCTTTGATGTGGGGCCCAATCATAGGATTATCCATGTTTGATTTTACATGAAACATGAGGAAATGTAATCCAGTCATTAAACAAGGCCATTAAGGCAAAGAAATATATACAGTAAGGTCTATCAATCTAGCAAGTCTGTAAACAAAATTTGTGAACAATACTTACCCGCAGCCAAAAGGTCTTAGGAAACTGTACAGTGTATACGTATGAACATGGGCCGCCACTCGTGAAGCTAAGAGCTAGGAATATTCAAACAAAGCTGTCTGTAGTTTTTAGTCTCAGTTTGGTACTCACTGTTAAGCTTACTTTTAATGGAATTTCAGAGCCATAATCTGATCTGTATTTTGCAGCTTCTTCTCTGGCTATCTTTACAATCTAGATTGAAATTACCAGAGATTAAGACAAACAATTACTCCATTCCCTTCATATCTTTTGGGAAACAAAAAGGCTAAGAAATTGTGTTAGCACCTTCCTTGCATCTGACAGTAATCCTGCAACAGCCTAAATGTAGGATTCAAGTGTATGTATGAGTTGATAGTCCAGGGAACATTAATTGGCAAAGTAAACCACTGAATGAATTGGTCTCACCATGCCCACATGTGTATCAATGGTAAAAATTCTTCTGTTTGATGAAAGTTCATATAGTTTAGATTTAACTAGTTTCTCCACACCAAACACAACTCCATCTTTGCACTTGATACCAACCACACTCCTGTGCGAAGAATAACCATTCAGATAACACTCAAATTGTAAATTTATATTAAAAATTCCCAGACGATTTTAAGTTTCATTAGGCAGAAAAATGGCTTCAAGATGTAAAAGGAATAGCATTGTGAGCAAGATAAGTTTTGATTACTTTCTTCCATGAAGAAAAGTCAAGGGGATGAGCCCATCTAGCTTACTTGTCATAAATGCAGAAGAGTAATTTTTTCCTTCAGCTACGGCCACAAGTGTGCGAAAACGAGCAACAAACAAGTTAACAGACCCTGAAATAATTTTAATACTTGTCCGGCAAACCTTCCGAGCAAAGTGACATTTGACCAGAACTTTTGAAAT
>JAODVM010098426.1:0-16386 GCA_025400095.1 Phenganax marumi | reverse complement strand
TTCATGTATGCCAACTTTCATTGACTTGGTATCATTCCTTCATGGTGAGGCTCAAAACTTTTCAGCCAACCCTCGTACATCAGTCGACTACGCTCGCATAGATGATGCAATCGCAATGATCAAGCGTTTAGGGCGTGGTTTTCTTGCCAAAACTGATATTTAAAGTGCATTTCGTATTATTCCTATTCGGCCTTCTGATTACGATCTTCTGGGTCTCTTTTGGCAAGGAAAACATTATTATGACTGTGCAATGCCCATGGGCTGTGTGTCTTTGTGTTACACTTTTGAAATGTTTAGCACATCTCTCAAATGGGTTGCTAGGAGATATCTTCGAATACCACATCTTATTCATATTTTAGATGACTATCTAATGGCAGCTCCTACTTATCACCATTGCTGCATTAACCTTGACACTTTCTTATCTCTCTGTAAATATTTAGGTGTTCCAATTGCACGGGAAAAACTGTTGGGCTGCTTCGCATTCTTTCTTTTGCCGGTATTGAATTAGACACACTCTCCATGGAGGCGCGCCCTTCCTTGGGATAAAACTGAAAAAATGCCAGGCTTTAATTTAAGCATTTCTTCAATGGAAAAAAGTCACTGTGCATGAGATACAGTCTCTGATTGGTCTCCTTAATTTGGCATGTTGTGTGGTCATCCCCAGAAGGGCATTCCTGCATTGTCTTATAGATTTAATGGTCATTCATTTTTCTAAGCGATACTTGGCATGATTCGTTTGGTTTGAATCTGTATACTGACGCGGCGGGTAGTTTAGGTTGTGGCACTGTTTTTGGAAACAAGTGGTGCTTTGCCGAGTGGCGTGACAAATGGAAAACTTTTTTCATCACTTTGTTAGAATTTTTCCAATTGTTTAAAGTGTGCTTTTATGGGGGGATAGACTGCGCAACCAACGTATTACTTTTTTCACGGATAATGCAGCATTGGTAGATGTTGTAAGTAGGGCAACGTCTCGAGATGTAACTATTATGGTATTCGTGTGCCAGCTGGTGTGGTGCAAGCCTGTTTGAAATTTAATATTCTCTTTCGTGCACGTCATTTCCCTGGTGTTAAGAATATTTTAGCTGATTCCCTGTCATGCTTACAGGTTTCCAAGTTCAAGTGGCTAGGGCCAGTCGGTGTACAACCATCACTGACATTCATACCGGTAAATCTAATGCCACACAGTTGGCCAATATAATGTCTACATTACTGCAGTTTAGCCTGCAGCCATCGTCGATCCCGACCTATCGCTGTAGCTGGAAACTGTACAATCAATTTTGTTCTGCTGTGTTTCATTCAAATTTGATTAATTGGCCCATTTCAGCCTCAGATTTAGGATTATTTATTGCTTACATGTTCGAGCACAGCTACGCTGCATCAACAGCAAACACTTATGTCTCCGCACTCGGTTATTGTCATTGTCTGGCAGGGGTGAATGACCCCACAAAAGTGTTTTGGATTGTTGAAATGCTTAACGGTTATGGCAAGCTTAGTTCTTGAGTGGATACTCGATTACCCATAACACTTCCTAGATTGCACAACATTTTGTGACAAACACCAGCACTATGTTATAGTGACTACCGAGCGCGTTTATTCCAGGTCGTGTGTACCACTGCCTTTTTGCCTTTCTGTAGGTTGGGGAAATTGCATGTTGCCCCCACTTGCTGACCGTACTGCAACTTAATCAGGTCAATCGGCTAGTGGACAGCTCAGGTAACATTTCTGGTTTAAAAATAACATTTGCGGATTTCAAGCACTCCTACAACAGAAACCAAAATGTTTTGCTTACATTGACCCGTCGGCATGACGTTTGCCCCATGCAGAGCTTTGTAGACTATTTTACTTATCGCGGATTAGCAGATGGGCCTCTCTATTAAGCATGCAATAGTCAGGCAGTGCCACGCAAACATTTCATGGACCATTTAGCACTCATCTTTTGTGTATGTGGACTTGACTCATCCAAATATAAGGGTCACAGTTTTCATATTGGTGCAGCTACATTCGCTGCAGAATGTGGTTTCTCTGATACCCAAATTCGTTTGATGGTCCACTGGAAATCTGATGCCTTCCGCAAGTACATTCGTAGTCCCAGTCTCGGATAAGTGCACAGTTGCACACAATTGTAGGTGAGGTCAAGGGGTTGGTCGGCGATGGTTGCATTCATAATTACCTAGCCTTCCCATTTCACTATGTCTTAGTTTTCACGTCTGTGCAGGGACGAGACTTGCCCATCATTAATTCCAGTGCATTGCATGCTATTGTTGTCACGGTTTAGTAGTCTACTGCAATACTGCGATCACGATTTTGCACAGCTTTGCAGGTCTTGTTATTGTAGTCCTTCCCAAAAATTTGTTAAACGGAGCTATATGATTCAAATCACGTTTGCTGTGCATAGTTTTCTTCCAATTCATCACGCAGAACTTTACAACATGGCGTTCCATTTTCAGTTTTGAGCACAATAGGTATTTTCTGCACTAGCTAATTTATGCAATAAGATCAGATGTAATTGGGTCAAAATTGGCACTATGATAAAAGGTATGTCATAGACCCACATAGATCTGTGTCATACTCATCATACTCCCTTGAGCCTTGCCTCTCAGTTTTAAGTAATTCAACCAATCATATACATGAATTGTATCACATGTCAACCAACTTACATGTGCACGAGGTTGGAAGGTGTCACTATAATAAGCTTAGGTTCTCATCCTGGTTCTTAGTATTGTATGGCATTGAGTGGTAAAGGTCTGTACAAGAAAAGTTGGCATTGATTACTCAAAATGACTGAAAAAGATCAGACAGAAAATGTTTGTGGTTACATTCACAATGTTTCGAATGTGCACACAGGAAAAAGGTCGGGTGTTTGATTTTTCAATTTCAAAATTCAACAAGATGGAAGTAGTGCGAGAGTTGTCTGTTTTTCTCCTGCTAAAAGAAGTGCAGTAAAAGATCAAGAAATTTCCAAATTGCCAACACAATTAACAAACCTGAGCCCTCAAAAATGCGAGAAAGACCAGAATGAGTTTAAAATGAACAAATATTCAAGGATTGAAGAGGACAAAAATGTCTGATTTTCCTGGCATAACATCGCCAATAAGAAAGTAGTCAGAGACGCTTCCATTTACAACGTGTTTACAGAAACATAAAATTGATGATGTCGTAAATGTAAAGGCTCATGTCTTTTCAGTATCTCTTCTTGAGATGGTGTATTCGCACGTCTTTCATAAAGATTTGAGTAAGTCGATCGCAATTATTGCTGACACAACAGGGACAATAACTGTGACACTTTGGGAAAAACAAATCGATCAAGTTGGAGTAGATGAATCTTACCAATTCAACAATGTATGTGTTAGCTATTCCATTCATGTGTATTTGAATGGCACTCCTATCAGCAAAATCACTCAGCTTTAAGACATTGTGGAAATATCAAATGAAAGCCAACAGCTTCTATGAAACCTACAATCCCGTAGTGAAAACGTTAATTTCGAGGGGACAATTCTCGCTGCGGAGACAAACTGGAACACCAGTCACAACAAACTATTCGTGAAAAACTCGTTTAGCAGCTGCAAAAGAAATTAAATACACTGAAGCCCACATCAAAAAAGCTTCGGAAAAGATGTTGGAGAAAATTCATCAAGATTACAAACGGCAGCAGTTGGATGAGACAAACGAAATGTTGACAGAGGTCGTTGTTGGTAAGTTTTGTGAACTTATGGCTCATTTAGAACATTTAGACAAGATGTAAAAACAGTTCTAGAATACATTACACCTTGGATTCCATTTGTTGGAATTTTAAGCGGAGGGGTCATCGTCGGAAACACATTGTAAATAAAAAGAAAAACGAGTTTAATAAAAGATGTCAAGAATCACAAAATCAAGAGCCCCCACAAGAAGATCTAAAGAACTATAACTCATAGCAGAATCGTCAAAAAGTCTAAAGACTTTAGGGCTTTATTACCCACCAAAACAAATTTAGTTACACCGTTTAACACGATCATCTGGGAATGACAGGATGTGGAAAACACACAGCACTTGTTAAACATGTTAGAGAAACAATACAAGAATAATTTTGGTTATACTTCAAAATATTCTGCCCCATTTAACAATGCAATGCCTCTTTATTCACTCCAAACACAGTGATTAAAAGTAACCATAACAATACTCTATCATAAAGTAACACCATTATATAAGCACTGACTCAACTGCCGATCTTCATCTTTTTCATTCACTCCTCGTCAAGATGGCTGCGCAAGAAAATTCTGGTGAAGAAATTCAGACAATTCATGATAATCCTTCAGAAGGCGTAAGTAATAATGATCAATCTCCAACGCTGTCAATGGTTCGATCACTCGCGACCAACCAGTCGGCTATTGCCGCCCTTTGAAAAGCCATTTTATCAGCAATTAAGCCTAGTTTGATGGAGCACATTGCCAGTCAAACTATAAACGAACACACAGTCACAGCGCCTTTGGGCCAGTGGACTATTAACCCACTCACCGGTGCATCAATGGACCAAAGTAAGACCAGACCAATGGACCAGAGTAAGAAAAGAAAGTGCTTAGACACAGTCGATGTCACAATAAGTGAGGAGCACTCACTAAAGTGTGTAGAACAAAATGATGCTAATGAGGATGTCGAACAAGGTCATTTGATGGCAAATGTTGATATAGTTTCAATTTGCCAGTAGTTCTATACAGGTTATTGTCATGAATCTGGCTGTACATTGTGTAGTGTTGTTTTTTTTTTATGGGTTAGCTATGTATTGCTGTAATAACCATATCAGGATAGCAAGAAGTGCCAAGAATCTGCTATTTTGAATGGCAAGACTCCACAATGTTATAATTCATTCCTATGAAAACTCAGTAGAACATGGCAGCACTTTACTAACACTGACTTGTATATAATGAAAACTGTACGATGATTGTTTCCAGTCAATATTCATTGTAACACTAGACTTTAGCTAGACTACATCTGCAAAAATTCATCGCCACCTACTATCTTGAATTTACTTGACTTCGGTTGCAAATTTTTGCTCCATTGGCCGAGCCTCAAATGTCCAGCCAATATGTGATTTGGGCCAAATTACTGTGGCTGTCCTATTAACAACAATTAATAATGCGAGTCTACATCAAAAGATTTGCTGTGTGTTGTCTGCAATACTAATAAACTTTTGTTACGAATTTTCACTTTATGCCCGTAATTACAGACTTGTATTAGTTCGGTATGTCACTCTGACACTTGCTTCGTGATGTATGTATGAAATAATATTTAAAGATGGCGAGAAATGCAAAGAACTTGCAACTTTCAACAGCAAGTTTGGCCATAATATACCAGACGACTGTACTAGTTATGAAAATAATGGGTTGTTAGCTCAACGCTCCAGAATAAAAGTACAACTCATTACTGATTGCCGTGAATTTTCGTTCTTTTTAAATCATTGTTCGTTTGATACAACAGAATCTCATAACATATTTTTGCCTTGTCACAGCAACTTGGCAAGTGTATAGCCGTAGAAATTAAGTTTCGATCACAGGTATATGTCTCACTCCTATGACTTGTGTTATTAATGCATGCAAAATATTTAATATGTCCAATTATGTCGCCGCGAAATATGTGTTTGATGGCAATTTTAGCAAAAACAGGGGTCGTGCTCATGGAGTTGTTCAACATTTTAATAGAAATGTGTATGAGAAACACCTGAATACACCCCCCAGAAAGTTTACACTATGACTGTATGACCAACTGTATGGCGGAGTCATGTGAATTTTCGCCAAAAAAGTAGAAGCTGGAAAGAAATTTGCCGC
The DNA here is from genome assembly GCA_025400095.1 of Phenganax marumi. Lineage (NCBI taxonomy): Eukaryota > Metazoa > Cnidaria > Anthozoa > Malacalcyonacea > Clavulariidae > Phenganax > Phenganax marumi. The sequence goes on along the minus strand of JAODVM010098426.1, from coordinate 10,585 downwards.
CATATCAAAAGCAGCAAAGGAAGCAAAAAAGAAGACAAAGACTTTTTGAAGAAAATACAAAGTACTCTAATAAAAATTGGGATGTTTGGTACACTTTCGTTATTACTTCTATACTAGGGGTTGGAGTCGTTTGCTACATGTTTCAAAGAACATCAAAGACCAAATACGAACAAGTAGAAAGACCCATTGGTCCAACTCAAGAAAAGCCTGAAACCACCGACAATAAATTAGATAAGTTCGACTAAAAAAAAACTTGTATAAACAAATGACTTTATCACCAGTCGAAAAGAAAGAATATTTGAATCAAATCTATAGTGCAGCTACACTAACTGCAGCTGCTGTTGGTGTCTATATGTTGAGTAAAAAAGCTTTTGGAGAGCCTCTTGGAACACCTCAATATATGGTTGGAATGTTAAAATTAGCTGGAGCAGTCATGATCAGATCTATACTTGTGAAATACCTCGAAAATAAACATGTTATTTCCCACACAACATCTCATTACAATAAGCAACTGAATAAATGGCTTCAATGATAGTAGGAAGAATCTTTAATGCGTTTGCTTTCGCAGGTGCTGGTTTTTTATTCAACAAGTTGAACCATTCAGGGTACAATGCAGAAATGAAATGACATAATTTAGCCATGGAACAACTAGCTTTGAGTAATGAAAAATGGTATGAAAAAGAGGTGGCTCGAAAAATGAAATGCTAAAGTTTCACCAACAGTTGTCTGATGCTAATCAAGACATTGACACTACGAAGAAAGCCTTGGACCAATTAAAAGAATTGGATTTAGAAGAAAAACCCGAACCTGTTTTAAGCGATTATTACCAACCTTCTGAAGAAATGCAGAACCATCAAGAAATTGCAAAAGGAGCCATGGGGCTTGCTGGGGGATGGGTGTTTGGAAAAATGATAAACATTATAATTTAGGTTGTCCATTCATTATTTTGGTCTTATAACAGAATCGTTGTAGGATATAAAATAAAAGAATGAATAATCAACAAGGATTTAAACAACTCCAACAACCAGCACAAGCTTGAGGCATCAAAGGAGCTTATAAAATGAGTAAAGATCAATTATGCAAAGCACTCAGAGTAGAAAAACGACCGCCCAATGAAAAATACATAATATATTGTTGTCATACAATAAAAACATCCAAGCCTGTCGCTTTTGTCCACATAAATGGATGGATGGAAAGTTTTCCTAGCATTCATAATGCAAGTCAATTCTTTGATATCAATCCTGGAAGTACAAAACAAGCTTACGATCGTGGTTGTTATTGTTTATTCAAGGAGAACCCTACCAAGTTTGGTTTAGTATTCAAGACAAAACAGAAGAATTTAAACTAAGCAGACTAAGACAACAAGCAACTAGAAATTTTAAGACCACTACCACAACTAATAATATCACTAGTAAAACAATGAAGTTCTCGAGTGTCTATGAGGCTGCAAAGCACCACAAAGTTGCTCCTAATAATTTGTATAAGGCACACATAGATAATGAATCCATAAGCATTGAAAAAATGTCCACATGTTGATTATATCGTTGATGAAGACTTCAAATTAGATCCTAAGGTCACCACGCTAAGTAATATGATAAATGAATATTTCAAAAACTTTAATGTATGATTTCCATTATAATTATATCAAACCACAATATGCTGAATCAGCATTGTTATTATTCACAGACGCAGACTCACTCATGTATGAAATTTACACCGAAGACTTTTATAAAGACATTACTTCAGATGTAGAAACTATGTTTGATACTTCAGAATCTCCTAAAGAACATCTGTCTGGGATTCCAACAGGAAGAAATAAAAAGAAACCTGGTTTGTTTAAAGTTGAATGTGGTGAAAAGCAAATTGTAAAATTTATTGGACTAAGACCTAAAAGTTATTCCTACATTACTGAGGATGATGTAAATATAAAGAGATGTAAAAGTATTAGCAAGTCTGTGATTAAAAAGCAGATTCATCACAAGGATTATAAAAACTTTTTAAGCACTGGAAAAGAACAAACTCAAAAGATGAGCATTATAAGATCTCATGGGCATGTTTTATATTCTGAAACCATCGACAAAACTGCACTCAATTGTATGGATGATAAGCAAATCATTCTACCCGATGGAATTCACACATCGTCGATTGGACACTACAAAAGTAATTATCTAAATCTGCGTTGACATCTCTCAAACTAGAGGTCGGATATGTAAGATTCAAAATAAGGATCTCCAATATTAACGTGGTAGGGATTATCATACAGAATGATGGGTTCATTTTTAATATATGCTTGATACAAGTTACCCAGGGTTAACATGGTGATGTTTTGCAGCCTCAACGATACTATCAAATCTTAAAAAATGTCCAAAATACTCATCCCAAGAAAAATGGGTTTATTCCAAACAAGTGTTTTTCTAAACATATGAACTGCTATTGAATTTTCAGAAAATATAGTTGATGTTTTGTAGAGCGATTTGTTGAAAAGTTTTTGAGCTTTTTCTGGAGTGAAAACAAGTTGAGTATCGACTCAGTTTCGAATGTTTTACATTGTTCTTCCAAACACAGAGTTGTTCATCAGTATAAAGAGTTCTTTTCAAAATCATTGGAGCTGTTCTAAGATTCGTATTAGTTCAATATAAGATTTTAACCGTGGTGATTCCTTAAATTTGACTCCTCGATGAATCTTTGTCAACACGAGTCCTTTTTCTAAGTAATTTTTTAACACTTGATGGTGAAGAATGTATTTTTGTTTATTATTTAATGTGGGGACCAGTTTTTCTACATCTTTTGTTTTGATTTTTTCTGGAGCCAACAGATAATCATTATGGAGGTCGTATAGATGTATGGGATATTCTAAATCTACTGCTAGTATACAAGGTATTTTTGCCATGAAAGAAGTTCTTTGGGGCTCATCCATTTGAATTCACTCATAGGTAGAGGATTCATCATAGCCCAACCGTAGAGATTGTTTGCATCCAAATAAGGTATAAACACTGAAAGCTTTTGGGATCATAGTCTTTATAGTACTTATTACTAAAATTATCTTTTCATTTTGTGATCATCCAAACTTCTCCTCAAATTCCTTTTTCTATCATAAAGTGCGTGTTGGGATCATTTAAAAGTTCTAACTCCACCTTGGTTAATTTTGCAGCGTCCCAAGCTAATCCAGGTGAAGTATAATACCAGGCAGGATCGAGTTGATAATTTTTTAAACAAACTTGTCAAAATTGTTCAAATACATCACATAAAAGTAGGATGTCAGGTTTGAGATAAATTTCTTGATATAATTTCTTGATAGTTTTTATATTAAAAACTACCTCATTTGTAGCAGGATCCATCTTTCTCATTGAACATACTAAATTGAGTTGTACTTTATGATTCATTAAATTTTCTAAAATAAATTGAATTATGTTTGGTTTAGCTTTATTGAAAAACTGAATAACACTGGACTCTGCTCCTCCATCTGCAGTGTACACAACAACTTTATTATCTAAAGACGAATCTGTTAGTTTAAACTGAATTTGCTGATAAGACCAGACCCCTTTTTTCTTGGAGTAGGATTTATATATTCTTTTATATCTCCAGCTTTAATTACGTTTTAAGATGAAAGACTTCTTGACAGCATTTTTCTATTAAATCCTTTATAGTTTGTTTTATTTGTTTTTTTGTGGGTTTTATAGCTTTCAGTTTCAGGTTTGGGAGCTTTATATTTTCTTAGTAGTTTCTCCTTTTTTTTGAAATCGTACGAATTTGTTATTTCGTACTTTGATTTGATTACTTATTCCTGCTTTCTTTTGGTCTAAACGTTGTAGGAGGCTTTTCTTCATTTTTAGATTTGTTTGGTATTACATTGTGAATGACATATTTGTCATTCACAATATTAATAACAGTTTGATTTTTTGTTTTGTTCATCCACTTTTTATTTAATGTATAAAACGTTTCTACTATGTTTTGATTCATACAACTGTTTTATCTAGAACATTATCTATATAAATCAAGTCACTTTTGTTCATACCTCCTTTGTTTAACTATTGAAAAGTTTTCTGCTTCATGATTGCACCTACTAAGGAAACTAGTTTGAAAATCAATTTTCGAAAGTTGTAAGAATTTGTGCACCATCTCATTAAATATTCAAAATGACGCATGATGATGACGTCATTGGATTTAGCCTGAGGCACTCGAAGACGTGGCCGCATTTTGGAGGGATTTAAGAGCCATGTTGAATATTGTAAAATTGGCGAATGTGCACACCATCTCATTAATATCTCTGCTAACCTGGATAACTTGGCTGAGCCCAGGTGACCATACTTACCAGTTTGGGAGGTTAGGTGCAGGCTATTGTCCGAGGTGGCCTGGGAACTAGGTCTCAGGGAGACCTGGGAGCTAGTGGTGGTACTCGGACTAAAGAAAGATCCATGCAAATGGTATCTTTAACTGCCAACCACACTTGAGTAGCTTGCACCTATCACACCAATAGAATTGGTGGTAAAAATGCCTACGTTTTTGCTGAAGAGAGGGGTGGTGGGATTTTAACGTTCAAGCAAGCTTGTTACACTTTGTGTGCTTAGCAATCAATGAATAGATTAGCACGCACAGTACGTGTAGTGAGGCACACCTCTTGAGTGACAGATCGTGGCACCTAACTTCCGCATCACACGTGATTATCGATCTACTATTGATAGATCGATTTCTGACCTGATTTCTAACTTGGTATTAAAGTGTGCGATCTATTCAACAGTGTTTCTAGAACTTGACAATTGTCTTTTACAAGGCATGGCTGTAATGACCTGGAAAAGTGTGTACTAAAATGTGCTCGTTGAACTAAGTCTGCCCTTGCACCATTCTTGCTCCTCAATGTTGAATCCAATTTTCTTGGTCTACCAATACTTTTTGTCTATCCATATCAAAATTATCCTTGACCTTTGTTTATTTATTAGTTATTTCACTGTGTTTTATGACCTCTGACATGTAGACTATCCAGAAGACAAAGTTTTGGATAATCTATGGCTTGATAAAATTTACATGTGCTGTGGACCAGGTATTTGTAGAATTGACCGAACAGTGATTGAGCTCTGACCGAGGGCTTGTCGTGGTACACTCGGCCCCTGGTCAGTTATTAACATGGCCACCAAATATAGGGTATTTGAAGCTTTCCTTGCATCAATAAATTTATCTGAAGAATATCTTGAACGATTCAAGGAGACAGGCTATGACGACCTAGATTTGCTTAAATCATTGGAGCCGAAGGAACTTCAGCATATGTTTGATTTGGTGGGATTATCAGCAAAACCAGTGGTGGTACTTCGATTAAGGAAAGATTCATGCAAATGGTATCTTGAACTGCCAACCAAAGGGATACTGCAAGCATCACCCATCCAAGTACCCCATGTAGAGCCAAACTATAGGAGAGACAAAGACCTTATGTAACTGTGCAAGTGTACAGGCATCCACTGTCATACTAGAATGTTGCACGGTCATTGTATATGAGCAACATAACACAGTAGTGTCTGAGAATACGTCAAGATAGCATGCGAGGATACACGCTGCCGGTAGATACAAACAACATCAAATTCTACTATCGGAGGCTACGTCAAGAAAGTATGCAACGCTAGGCACTGTTGTTGGGTACACACAACATAAAACTGTACTATCCAAGGATACATCAAGCTAGTATGCCAAGGCTACACGCTGTCGTTGGATACAATGACATAAACCTGTACTATCCAAAGATACATCAGAATAATATGCAAAGGCTAAGCATTGTCATTGTATTTAAACAACATAAAACTGTACTATCCAAGAATACAGCACGATAGCATGCAAAGGCTAAGCGCTGTGATTGGATACAAATGAAAAAAACTGTACTATCCGAGGATACATCAAGATCGTATGCAAAGGCTCAGCGCTGTTGGTGGATGCAAATGACATAGAACTGTACTATCAAAGGATACATCAAGATAGTATGCAAAGGCTACGCGCTGTTGTGGATACAAGTGACCTGAAACTGTACTATCAGCGGATACATAAAGATAGTATGTATGCAAAAGCCAAGTGCTGTTGTTGGATATGAACGACATAAAACTGTACTATCTGAGGATACATCAAGATAGTATGCAAAAGCTCAGTGTTGTGGGTGGATGCAAGTGATATAAAACTGTATACTATCTGAGGGTACATCAAGAGATATGCCAAGGCTAAGCGCTGTCGTTGGATGCAATGGACATATAGTTGTCCTGTCTGAGGATGCATCAAGATAGTATGCAAGGGCTAGTCGCTGCTGTTGGGTACAAACAACATAGAACTGCACTATTTGAGGATACACCAAGATAGTATGCAAAGGCTGAGTGTTGTCGTCGGAGACAAACAACATAACACACCCTAACCGGGAGATAACTCAAGAGAGTATCATACACGTAAAGCATTGTCGTGGCACAAGAGACTATTATGTGAACTACGGCAGCTGATACGTGAGTGTAGACCACAGAAAATACAAGTTTTTTTGCAGTTTGTTTTGGTTAAGCAGTAATGCTGAGCTAGATACGTGATACTAGATCATTAACAACTAATATATGGAGCTACTGTATGGTAGACAGACATTCAACTGCATTATAATCCAGCCAAACTTCTTGGCTGCATACACTTGATAACATTAAACTATGTATGTATCGATCTTGTAAAGGATAAACTGGAATTAAGTGACCAAACAGGAGGTTATGCGCTCCAGAGTGGTTGGCGTAGTTCTTATGTCTAGCTGATAAGTGTCGCTAAGGTATACTCATCTAGCGATTGCAAGTCAGACGTGCTTGCAGCATCTCTCGGACCTCCACAGGAGTGGGATGAGCATTGGGTGCGAGACGTAAGAACTCCTGTAAATTGAAACAGGAGAGAGAGTCAGCCATCATGTTGGACATGTGCAGCACACACTTTGAAGTTGAATTTAGGCGAGACCAAGAAAAGTGCACGAGTGCAAGAAAAGTGCATGATCATACAATGTGCACGATGCTCATATTATCGCACCAGAATTTAATGCGCTTTTTAGACCAAGTGGGCCCCCAGATGTGACAAGCCATGACAATAGGGTAAAGTTCTTTATATGCCATCCCAAGGGGCTGTTGCACAGGTAGCCAATGCTGGTGCAGCCACGCCCCATTGTTGTAAACCCAGCAACCTGGCATGCCAGAGGCATTGCTAGAGAGTTCAAAATCAAGTAAAGGGGCTTAGTCAAGGAGGTCAAAGAAGTAGACACCATTCTACGATGGTAAGAAATCTGACCACCATTTGAGGTCTAGTTGACGAGCACGAGGTAGGTGAATAACTTTCCAGTAGTGCTTAGAGTCACAGAGAAGAGGAATTAAATGACGTAGAAAGGTGCGACCTGCTGGAACTACGTAGCACGCATGGCTAAGTTTGCTGATCAACAACTCTAATTCTTCGCGTTTGTAGTAGGTCCTGGTGAACCAGGTCTGAATTAGACCAAGTAAGTCTGATAGTTTATCTGGTGGCAAGCGAGCTGTCATTGACATGGAGTCAAGCTGTACCCAAGAAAACTAGGCAGGTTGATGGTTATTTTTTCTGAGGCCAACATGATACTCGTGTCATTGGCAGCTCATTGAATGTTTTCTAATGATTGAGAGCAGATATCAGACCCTGTGGGCCCCAAAGTAAAATAATCGTTGAAATAATGCAATAAATCAGGAACAAGACAAGTGTTAGTGAGAATCCATTCGAACAAATTGGCCAAACTGTTGAAAATGTAAGGCACCAAGTGCAGACCAAATGGCAAGGCAAGGTCAATAAAGTAATGGTCCTGCCACTTCTAGCACAAAAGGTAATGATCATCGGGATGAATTGGAATGATGTGATAAGCATTTTGAATGTCAACTTTACCCATTAATGCACCTTTTCCAATTTTAACAATGAAATTAATCACATCATCAACATTGCTATAACACACAGGAATTTTACTTTTATCAATCCCATCGTTGACACTGTGTTCAATCGGGTATGAGAGATCTAAGATGAGCCACCACACATTGACCTTGTTTTTCTTAGGAATTACCCCAAAACGGCTGATTTGTGAGAAAGAAAACAGAGAAGTTTCTGATGGGCCAAAGACCTGATCAGCATGGATTTCTTTAGTTAAATATTGATCGATAACCTCAGCATGTTTGAGTGAAGACGGACATTTATGAGTACCTGATTTAAGGTTGACTAGGTTGGAATGAAATCCAATACTAAACCCATTATGGAGACCAGACAGGACATAGTTTACTTTAGCTCTGTCAGGATGAGCCAATAAGAGCATATTTAAAGTGTCCACGTTGATAGGGGAGCTGGCCAATGAGCCCTTGAGCAGTCTTATAAATTTAATTGAGTTTAGATTAAAAAATGAAATAGATGCGCGAGACTGAAAATTAGTGCTGAGATCTTGATCTAGAGCGATGGCATTCGTTGTCTGGTAGCTGTTTGCGTTTACCTCTGTTTTTGTGCAAGTCATGTGAGATCCGGCGATGCAATTTGCCGCAGCCAGAGATGTTGCAGGCGTGGCAAAATCTACAAGTAGCTCTAGGACTGATACAAGCACCTTGGTTGCACCTGGTGTAGGCTCCCAAATAGCCTGATGAGCATTATAGGTAGACGCATTGGGCGCACGATTCATCGCTGAAGTGTGAAAATTGTACCAATCTGTTCACATGTTACTCCAGTCAAGCAGATTAATCACTTCAGCTTCTTGACGGAATGCACCATCGTAGTGAAATAAGGTCCGACCCCCAAAACGTTTAGATGTATAAATAATCAAGGCCATGTAGGTGAGTAAATCGTGTGCACGTCGCAGTCGAAACGTGGCCACAACGAAAGCATAGCTATTGAAACATCCTACCCAAGATAAAATGTCCAACATAGTTTTCTTTTCGCGAGCAGGTTTCCATACTGGTACTATAGCAGAGCCTACGATTGAAAAGCTGGCAGTGTCCGAGAGTGGTTCATCCAAATTCTCTGGGAGTAAATCGGCCAATTCAATGTATTTGTTAGCCAAAATTTTTGACAACAACTTTGGGGGTATTGGGGCACGACCAGGGCCCATACTGAAGGCCTTTTCTGCCCCAAGAAGGGAATTCAAAGCAGCTTGGGGGCTTGGGAAGGGGTGGTTAATGCACAGTTGGTATTCAAAGAAAATTGAGGTCAAGAGACCGAATTTTGGACACCACCACCTGCCATCATAATAAAATTAGGAGCATGTAACGTACCTGATGAGGCCACCGGGTTACCTGGTTGCGATGACAGTAACGCTTCTCCTAACTGTTCTAGTTGATCGGTCGCGCGGGTAGTTGACATCATAGTTGAAACTCAGCCAGTGGTCATGGTGGACTGTAGTTCTGCCAGAAACTCGGCCCCTTGAAAGGCTGCGCCCCAGTCGATCAATGCAGTGACGGTAGGTGCTATGACGTCACTCAAAGCAGTCGATGGAGAAGCCATTGATTAGATAAAAACAAGTAGCCAAATGAACAAAATTTTAGTGTTCAAGCGAACTTGTTACACTTTGCGTGCTTAGCAATCAATGAATGTGTTAGCACGTGCAGTACATGTAGCAAGGCGCACCTCTTGAGTGAAAGATCATGACACCTAACTTCCGCATCACGCATGGTTATCAATCTATTAACTTTGGTTATAATATAACGTCATTTACATACCGTATTTATTCAACTAAACGTCCGTCAAGCAATGGCGGCCGTAATGCAAAAATGTGGTTACTTGCCCACACCACCCACTTAAACGGGCTTTAGGGGTGTGTGAGAAAACATGTTTCACCTCTTTCGCCCACTCAGCCAGTGGAAGATAACACTTCTCACACACCACTGGGAGCTGCTGCAGCCATCCACCGCAACTCCAAATGATAGAGTCAGTAAATACGAAGGCCTCCTCACATGGATTTGACAAAGGCCACTACTGAGCCATCTGCCCAGATCGCCTTGTCTTTGGAGCCACTTACCCAAAATCCCCAGTGCCACTGCTGTCAAGTGTCGACACTCCACCAGAAATCGTGCTATGGCCATACTGCTTCCGGTTCAGCCTTCTGGGCTAATCTCCACTTTAACCAGCTCCATAGCGTGTCCAAATAACATCGTTATCCTCCTAGCTTAACTCCTGACTTTGTCTTTTGCACTTGTGCCAAATAACAGGTTTGGGCGAACACTGGCTCATCACCGCAACACGCATTGTGCCATAACAGCATAAGTGAGAAAAAGCAAAACACAGCTAAAGAACTCAATGCATGATCTACTTAGTAGATGCCATGACGGCTAACTAAAATACACACTCCAATACCACTCATCAGTGTCAAATGCTATAACAGCTGCCAACTTTTTATTTTTTGGAACTGCAGCACCCCACTAGAAAATCTGTCCAGGAAAATAGTACACGAGCCATAACAGCAGCTGTACTGCCGACTATAACATTAGTGGGGGCATGCTCCATTTAATGTTCTAGAACGTATTGAACAGTGTTCCGGAACAATATGTAATGGAGTGCATACACTATTCTGGAACAATGTTTAGTTCATTACATATGCGTCAAACCATGCATT
>JAODVM010098315.1:0-16388 GCA_025400095.1 Phenganax marumi | reverse complement strand
AATAACCAGGAAATATTTTCGTGACAAAACTCAGCCCGGTTAGCCGGGCTAGCCCGGCTCATGTAAACAGCCCCTTACTTCTCGCCGGCGTTTAGTGGAAAGAAGAGATTGATGCCAATATCCGTTGATCATTTTATTGCGCTTATGAAATGAACATTTTAATAAAAAGCATTGAATATATCTTGCATGAAGTAATGTCTATACTGCACATGCATATATATTTATTTTGTATTGTAAGCTTGTTATTTTGTCTTTTAAAAATTTATTTAATTTAACATGTTATTGTTTTTATTCAGGACTTTTGTGGTTTTCATTTTGATGCTCATATTAGTTTGGATACTTCTGGGATAACCCGTTTAAATTGGTCCTTTTGACTTAAAATAAATTGGTTAAAAAAGAACCTAAAGCTGATGGGTAATTTTGACCAACTATTTTATAAGGTTAAAACGACCAATTTAATTGGGTTGTTTCAGATGCATCCAAACAGCCCTTTCTTTTGGGTTATTTTAACCCAAAAATAAATTGGTTGAAGCGACTAAAAGCTAATGGGTCATTTTGACCCATTATTTTATTTGGTTAAAACCACCAATATAAACGGGTTGTCTCAGATGCATTCAAACCACTCTTTTTTGGGGGTCATTTTAACCCATCTGTTTTTACAGTGTATAATAAAGAAATATGTCGTGCTTATATGTAGTGCCATAAAAAAGTTATTTCCAATATTTCTTTCTGGAAATTATCTCGGAGATTATCGAACTTGCAGTTTTCACAATTTGAAAAACAATGATATTCATCACTTATAGCATTCGAATCACAAATATCCTGACCCTTGTGACCGCTTGACGATGTCTTACATTTTTGACTGCAGACATGTCAAGTAGCTCTGAAAATCCAAGTTAGGTTTTACAAGGTTTAAGACTCTCAATTTGCTATACTGTTGCATCTGATCTTTCCAAATGCTATGCTATCTCTTACACAATTCATTTTAATAGCACTATAACTAAAATTATTAATATCACTTTTAGAATAACACTTTACTCAAGGGCTCAAAATTGCAAATATCTAGAAAGGATTTAAACAATTTTTCAACCAAATACGGAGAAACTAAGAAATTAGAGTCTCGTAAAAAATATTGACTCTTATCCAGAACAAAAATATCGGGGAAACTATGAAATTTTATCTTTCTCTTGTAAATTTAGCTGTAATAATTTTTTAAAATAATTCCATGGTGATTTACAATACAAACAAGATCGTTGTGGAAACACTGCGTTAGTTTATTTATGCAAAGCCTTCGGTCCGCCCGGACGGTCATCATGCCCAATGCGATGACGATCCGAGCTTACGGACCGAGAGCTTCGCAAAAACGAATCTACTTAGTATTTACTAAGAAACCCAGGGGCGGTGCTAACCCTCTTCGAGTGGGGGGAGGGGTGAGTAGTAATTTGCGGACTGGTTTCAAATTTTACCGTGTCATAAACCTGGTAAATATGCAGACCTGTCAAGTTTCGGGAAATATTATGCGGGAAGGAGTATCCAAGTTTGCCCCGAAGGCGCGAGAAACCTAAGGGGGTCTTGGGGGCATGCTCCCCCAGAAAAGTTTTGAATTTTGAACCTCGGAAACGCCGTTTGCGGCACTCTGAGAGCAGATTCAACCAAAAACACTAGCGTCATGAAATTAGACATGATTATGGCTAGTTTCATTCCCAAAAATTCTGTCAAAATGTATTTTTTCTTCCGGCATTCTGAGCGATTTTTGTTACTTCAATTAATTGGTTCGGCTGTAAATTCGACAACTCGAAATTTTCCGATTTTTCGCCTGGTTTTGAAATTGATCTGGCAACGACATGTTTTTAGTTAAAGTATTTTTTTTTCTGCTTTTTATCATTGAAATCTTTACTAGTTAAGTCCAAAAATACGGGGAAAAAGTCTCTTCATGCGTGATAGCAAACAAAAATGCGGTAATTGCACGGGAATTGCGAGAAACTTGGAAGGTCTGAATATGGATGCAATAATTGTGCACTTTCTTATCCACGTTTGCCTCTTTTAAAGAACAGCAATAAACAACAAGAAGTCAACAACAAAACAAAGTGAATTGCCTAATTATTATATGATTTAAATAATTTTGTTATGTTTTTGGACAGAAAGAAGTGAAAGTGCGTTTACGTTGCTGCATGTGGGGCTTTTGAATTTTGATGAATGTTCTAAGTTTCTCAAAAAGATGAAAGAAATGAACGGAGTGGACATTGAATACTATAGTTACCTAGAATGAGTTCTAAGGAGTGCATAAATTTAGTTGAAAATTGAAATGTCTACTATTTTGAGTAATTTGTTCGTTCCTAAGAATCTGCGCTCTTCTTGGTCAGCAAAAGTTCTTGAATACTTGGTTTCATATTTTCATAACGTATGATCGCGGATAATCCTGTTTGCCGATTAAGATAACGATTTGCTGACTTGCTGACATATGGGGGGGTGTTCCACCACCCACACACCCCCAGTAGCGCCGCCCTTGAAGAAACCTTACATTAAAGTTTAGTTTTAATTCTGAGTGTATATCATTCAACCCTCTATCCCCATTAATGGAGTTGTCCAGAGACACTAGGGCCCCAAAATAAACGACATTGAGTCACCTGTGTGATTTCGCCAGTCGTGAAAGTATACTCTAGAGTGACAATACACAAATTAGTAGATAGGATAAACCTTAATCCCCCTTCAGCGCTTTATTGTATGTGGTGTACTCGCGGCTTGTGCGAGAAACGTTTACATGTTCGGAACTATGGACTTTCGGCTGCTGAATGACACTTTTGCGCCAAATGACAAAGCATGAGTGAATACGAATTTGATAGAAATACTAGTCAGAATCGCATATTTTCACCTCTCTGTCTGATTAACGCATTGTATAACAAAAGAAAAAAGTTATTACCAAAACGTGTCACAGCTTAATCTGGGTATACAACATTTTCATTCTCATTTATTCTTGCTCAATAGTGATATTTATTCATCCCCGATTTGATTCCGTATCGCATGAGCCGCCTTTTGTCCTTTAGATGAAACTCATTGAACAAAAAACGGAACGCTACCTGAGGCGGGAAATTTGAAGCCAAAAATCTGGGGGAATCACGAGGAACCCTGTGCAAAAAAACACGCGCGGCCATCTGAAGAATACAAATGAGAGCTTCAGCAAAAACCTCCAAAAACGGACTGAAAAACTTCTCAAATTTTATTTCAAAGGAATTAAAGCAAAAGTGAAATAACTATCTTTCATATCAGACGCCAAATCTGTGAGGATGAAAAGCATTTTTTTACGCGAAAACGTACAGCCAAGAGTGGAAGTCGTCAAGGCGACCAAAGTTACACTGGATTGTATCCTCAACCTGTTTTCTGTTTGTTTTTGAAGTAGTATTGACTCTTTTTTAACTTAGTAGAGCTTATACACCTTTTAAATATAAAGCAAATAAAGAATCAACACAAACACAGTTTGTTTTTGGAAAAAAAGTTTTCTTCAGACTGTTTATAATACAAAATATGCTGCATGATCGGGCCAAGCATACCCGCTGGTTTCCTGACAAAAACACGCGTCCTGCGAGAAATCCCTCCGGACACGCGCCTTCAACCGATCATGGGCGGGTCTTATTCAAAGTAGCGTACCAGTGTTTTAGTTCAATGAGTGAAAGAGCACGAGAGCGGTGTAATTTTGTGTTAACAAATAACTTATATATCCAAATGACTGCGAAAAAGAAGACGCATCCCGTGTTAGTTAGTTTACAGCAAATTTGCGTTTGAATTCTTAAGTATCCCAACTGGCCAATCTTCCACGGATCCCAAATGAAGAATTGGGAAAAAAGGAAGATATAGTGTTTATCCGAAACACGGAGGTGAGGTACGCAGCGGAAAGGCAGCAAGTATGGTGGAAGCAATGGGGCAGGTAGGTGGCAGCCTTACAAGCAGCGCTTGAAACAGTTCTTCTCCTGGCAACAGCACAAAACAGGCTATATTACATTTTGAGACTTGGATGACTTCATCCAATTGCAAGTCTCAAAGTCACATGATTGAAGCAATAAAACCCCTCAAACTGTGTGAAATAACGCGGCTAGCACCTCGTGTTTTCAGCGCTCTCTCGGTGTTCTATACTCCTATAATAAGCGCGTTCTTCTTTATTATATACTACATCCAGACTTGTTCAAGAAATATGTTGATGGCACTATAGTTATCAAAGACTTCCAGTGCGGCTTCCAATTTCCATACCAGAATCGTTTCCACACTCTTGTATTACTTTCAAAACAGAAAGTTCAATTGAACATTCTTATTATTGGAATGGTGATCATCAAGAATAGAAAAACTATTCAAGCTGGAAAAGTATTCCACTGGAGCTAATTATTTATTTATTTATTTATTTATTTACAAGTTTCGCCACACAGAACACAATTACAAATGACAAACGTATACATATACACTAAATATATCTCAAACAGCGACAACAACAATTACAAAAACAGCAAAAACAAACAATAACAGGCAGGGACTTGCCACAGAGATAGTCTCCAATAACGGGGTCCCGACGAGCATAAACAATACAAAGCTATTTAAATTACAAACGGGTTTAGCACATCTTAACATTTTTAAGTACAAATACTGGACAGAAATTTAGGACTTGACAATCAACAGCATGATTTACTGAGTAGAGTTGCAAAAAATTATCTAAGATTTTATGGATAACTAAATAAGCCCCCCCCCCCCCTCTATTAAACCCTCTTGAAAAGGGTCTGAAAAGAACAAGCTCCCCGCCCTGGGGGCTTAATAGAGAGAATACGGTAGGTAGTTTGTTCAAAATTTGACTTACCATTATCCATACGTGAAGTGCCAAAGAGAGGAGTAGATATAACACAGCTATAATGATAGTCGTCTTAAACTTTCTTATAAGAAGAAACACAAGACCAGCTTGGAATATGTACGTATTGAAAAACACCAGGAATACTACGATCACTGCGAATAGTATGCAAACATCTTGAATGCTGGAAATGAAACGAAGAAACAGCAATCAGATTTCCAGCAGTTCCTATAAAATATTGCCCCTCCCCCTAAATAGAAACAGTCACAAACAACAGATATTCTAATCTTACGTCGTTGGAATGTCTATGTCCAACAGCTGTCAAATACATACATGTCTGATATAAACATACATGCCTTGAAATAAATCTATAAACAAGATCGAATTGAAACCGATCCTTAGATTATCACTGCCAGTGCTCTTGTTCCGAACACATTCCACTAAACCACACTTCAAGAACGCTTATTTAACAAACCACCAACATCTCACCGCAAGTATACATACAAACCGTTTTTATAACGAACACATGCTGTTGATATACATACAACAGCCAATTCCAAATTTGGATCAGCTAAAAACCCTTTTGAAAACAATCGATACTCACATGTATAACACTAAAAGGATAACGTCTTCAGCCCTGAACAAATCGCCAAAAGAATTTATAAAAATATCCAAGAAAAGCAGCGATAATTGTAGATAAACTACGGGTCTGTATCTTGAAACGCGCATAACTTCGCGACCATTTTGTTTATATTCATCAACCACAAAGTGCGTGAAACACGCAAAATGGGATCGTGAAACACGCACGAAAAATGCACAGCGCGCACAAAAACTTCGGTTTCACGGAGAGAAGTTCGTGAAGCACGCAAAAATCTGCGTGGAACGACGAAAAAGCTCATGAAGACGCAAGTAATTGAAAACAACTTTAAAGGGAAAAAAAAGATTTTCTCGTTGAAAATTTAATTGGGAAATCAATGATGGATATATTTTAACTATCTCTAATGGAACAAAACCTAACAAAAGCTGAAATGGGGTATTTACAAATTACTTCATTTAGTTACATCGAACAAACATACTCGTGTTTTTTTTTACGAGTTCAGTTGTTCGTCTGTGCATTGACGAATTTACGAGAATACATGCTGGAAAGTCAAAATAGTTAAATCCACCACAGCAAGACTCGCAAGTTTCATTTTTACGAATTACAAATTGACCTAAACCTCACAAGCGAACGTTAGATTTGATAGGCGGTGATCCCCAATGCGCCGAGCTCGTGCGCTGAAAGAAACGCTTGCGTTTCACTGGGAATATTTTCTCAAGATCTGGCGCGTGCGGTACGAAGCCTGAAGTGAGTTCCTCGAATATTCGCCGCGGCTCCTCTTGCTTTAGCAGAGATACTTTTAGAGCCCCGCCTTTCGCCCACTTGGGCACTATCTTACGTGGTTGGTCTTCGTCGTCCGTCGATTCGTCGCTTCTCAGGTCATCGATGTTGTAGTTTTCTAACGAAGCCGGTTTTCTTGTATGCGATGCAGGTGGAGTCATTATGTACGAATCTGCAGTCGCTTTTGCTCTAAGTAACGCAGCCTCTCGCTTCTGTTGCGCTTCCCGTTCAAGCCTACGGTAAGAGAAGAATGAGATACGGTCACACATTGCTACACATACCACAGAGTCATTGGAGATATGGTTTGGAGGCTTGACCAAAGTCTTTGTTCTATCTTTTTGTTCATGTTTATGTAAACTTGTGCACGGTGAAGACATAGTCATTGGAAATAAGGTTTGGAGAATAAACCAAAGTCTTTGTTCTACTTTTGTGTTAGGTTCGAATGGTTAAACATGCGAGGACTGACAATTACGATACGATTCGGACACAGATTTCAGAGAGATACATGGCTCGATGGAAAGAGTGTTTTCAATGCTGTTGCGCATGCTCTGGCGTGGAGGAGAGTAGAAATGAGCAGAGTATTTATACCTTCCTTGGCATGTTAGTAAATAACTTTCCTTTTGTATTGGTATGGTTTTTGAAGTTTCTATAGCAAGGTCAGGGGTTTTACATTATGAAATTTGAATCGTTTAAAACTTCATCTTTATCGATTTATACTGGCTGTTTTAAAGTGTCTATATCAAGGTCAGGGATTGTACATATTTATAATATTTGAAGCATTTAAAGAAGAATTGTAATATATCTTCTCATGTAAAAACTTCATCTTCATTGATTTATACTGGCTGCTTTAAAGTGTCTATATCAAAGTCAGGGATTGTACATATTTATAATATTTGAAGTATTTAAAGAAGAATTGAAATAGTCATATCTTCTGATGTAAAAACTTCATCTTTATCACAAGTTTTTCGCAGTTGTTATAAATTTGTATAGTATGCAATTATGAACAATCCCTGACCTTGATGTGTATTCTAGGACTCTGTCGGAGTATTTCCGAGATTTGGATGTTGTTCCAAGCGATGTAGTTGCGGGGCTGGTGTTACTTCGACACATTCAAAAGAGAGAAGAGAATCGTCTCGTATTTCAGTCTTTGTCGAATGCGTTACCGAGGGATGCCAGACAAAAGGTAGACGTATGAAGACTTTAGCAAAATTATCTGTTTAACTCACTTCATTTTATTTACAGTACCTGCAGTAGCCAGAAGATTGTTTCAAATCGTTCTTAAATTTTGTAGCCTGGCAGAAAAAAGATAACAAATAGTTTTCAAAAGACACGAACCGCAAAACGTTTCGCCTGCGAAAATCCGGTAAGATACTGTATTTGCATGCGAGGATATGTTGCAGTTCTTTAAATGATTCAAATAGTATGAATATGTACAATCCCTGACCTTGATATAGACACTTTAAAGCAGCCAGTATAAATAAATAAAGATGAAGTTTTTGCATGAAAAGATATAGGAAATTACTCTTTCAATGATTCAAATAGTATAAATATGTACAATCCCTGACCTTGGTGTAGACACTTTTAAGCAGCCAGTATAAATCAATGAAGATGAAGTTTTTACATGAGAAGATATATTACAATTCTTCTTTAAATGATTCAAATATTATAATTATGTACAATCCCTGACCTTGAATAGACACTTTATAGTAGCCAGTATAAATCAATGAAGAAGAAGTTTTTACATGAGAAGATATATTACAATTCTTCTTTAAATGATTCAAATATTATAATTACGTACAATCCCTGACCTTGAATAGACACTTTATAGTAGCCAGTATAAATCAATGAAGAAAAAGTTTTTACATAAGAAGATATATTACAATTCTTCCATAAATGTTTCAAATGTTATAAATATGTACAATCCCTGACCTTGATGCTACGTACCACGTTCATTAAAGGCATGATGTGAGATGTTGCAGAGATTTTCTCCCCTGGGGGTGGATGTTGGGGCAGGTTCATCAAGGGCATGGGCGGTCTTGATTGCTCCGCTACACTACCATTTCCTAGAATGCAGACAAAAATAAAATAATGTATCAGTTTCATTGAATCTGCTTAATGCCAAATCTACGATTTTACTACTCAGATGAGACTCTTCACAGTAGATAAGCGAAGGAGATCACGTGCAAATTTTTCTTGTTGTGAGCGCACTGACTGACAATGCAGCGTAAAACCAAACCATCTCCTTTGTCAAGGTGAGACTCTGAGGATCGACTACTACTGAATCCTCAAAATTTGTACCAAAACCCTTCTATCAAAAGAAATTAGAATTTTAGACAACAATATCCTCGCAAAAGTCTTACCAAGAGCATCACTTTCAACTTCCATTGGTGTTGAAATATAGTCATCTGCAATGACCAATGAATCACTTTCTTTGCTGAGACTAGCCTGTTGCGCTTCCCATTCTTTCATCTTTTGTTTTCTGATATAAATCGTGCTGCATCAACACAACAGCAAGTTTTAAAATGTTCAGCTAGGGGGGGCGGCTTAATAGAGAGGAGGCTTATACGAGAGAGGGGGGCTAAATAGAGAGAATACGGCAAGTTCTTTGAGTGGCATCTCAGTATCTATTTACTGTACTCTGTCTAACGCCAGGCAATTTTACACGATACAGTGCGAACATTGTCATTTAAAGGCAGTTTTCCGCTACGCGAATTTGTTCGAGAGAAAAATAAATCTAGCACAACATGACTATGTTGCTAGATTTATTTTTCGCTCGAACAAATTCGCGTAGCGGAAAACTGCCTTAAAAGGTAAAGAATTAGCCTTTCTGATGCTATGCGACCTAGCCTTAAATCGGCCATTTTTGGGCGGCAAAACTATCCATCATAATAAAAGAGATGGCGGCTTGTCGCTTTTACCAAATTCCTTTGCGGTTCTAAATCGTTTACAGCGACGTTTGATGAATTTTACCTGAACGGGATCAAACTTGCTTCATAAAATTGCTGAATTGAAGGCGATGTGTTCTGGTATTTTCATCGCGTATAAAAATTATCTGCGCAAAGAATTCTGGTAAAATCGACATGGGGCCATCTTTTTTATTATGGTCAATTGAAATCGGTAAATTTGAAATTTTATGTCATTGGATTGAAAATGAATTAAAACCAAATTTCTCATTTTTTAGAAAGTTGAGACTCTTGCTAACTCTCTATCAAATTTCAGCAATAGATTTTGAAAGTTCACTGAAAAACATATCAAATGAAAAATTATAAATTTTCAGCACATAATTGCATAGAAAAATTTTGCAGTTGAATTTAAATTCTCACCAAACACGAACGTAGCAAGTGTCAAACAATTGTTAACAATATAAGCATCAGTTTGAGGATACACCACGTATATTTGTTATTATTTATTTATTTATTTATTTATTTCAGTTGCACTGATGAAGGTCCGGGTTAACTGACCGAAAGCTTTGCAATAATAAATATACGTGGTGTATCCTCAAAGTGATACTTACATTGTTGTTTGCGCCATGCAAAATTATAAAAATCTTATTAATTGTTAACAAGTATGAAATTCTACAGTTTTTGTTTTGATAAAAAATCGTATTCAAAAACAATGATTTTGCCACCCTAAAATGGCAGATTTGTAAGGCTTTGTCGCACACCATGAGATAGACTAATATACCCATTATCTTTTTGCCCTTGCAGGGCAATCATCTTCTTAGCAGCAATGCCCGATTCTTCATAATCACTGCTCGACAGCATCTTCCAACCAGATTGCTCACTCAACTCCTTGCGCCTCGTTCTTCTTCGTTCATTTGTCTTTTTTCCTCGCCGTCTTGTTTTACTTTTTCCTTTTGGCTGAGCCTTGGCATTGTTACCTTCCAAATGAGCTTCGCTAGTCTCCATTATCCCCCTCGTTGCTAAATCAATTCGATTCAGCTCGCTCAACGTTCGCACTTTTTTGACGGCCGGTTTTATCGTAAACGGTTCGAAAGCTCCTGAGAACGGCTCGATGTTATAAGTAGTGGGTATACTTTGCGGGTACCTCGTGGCATCAAAATGAACTTGCCCACCCGAGTTCCGTTCAGAATTAGTTTGACTAAAATCTAGTTCTAATTGTCGGATTTCTGCATCTAAATTGTCTTGCGGTTGTTTGGCGACTTGGATGTCGTCCAACGGCACGTCGACGAACGAGTCGTCGATAATCTCGTCCACTAACGATCGGCCATGTTTGGATGTCGAGCCAAGCTCATCAAGCTGTTCTTTTAAGTGTTTGTATTGCTTAAGGATAAGCCTAAAATCGTCCCCTTCGCTATCATCGTCAAAGGAGTCACTGAGGTTGGTTTGATTGGATGGTGAAGATAGACGAGTGTTTTGACGAGAGGAGACGGAATGACCGTCTTGTGTGAAATACGGATCAACTTCGCCATGCTCAGAAAAATAAAATTGTTATCACTATGTAACATAAAATCATAATATTAAAATATAAAAAAACTACTGCTAGAATGCAGTTTAGCACACACCAGGTTAGGTACCATAAATGATCTAATAAACGCCCGCTATCAAATAAACGCCTCGTATCTAATAAACGCCCCCCCTCCTTGAAGTGTAAGTTTGTATTAGACGCCTCTCTCTAATAAACGCCTCGTATCTAATAGACGTCCCCATTGACATTGACGTAGATCTGTGAAGGACATAGTGTTTCACAGTATAATTAGTGAGATATCGATTGGACTCGGAAACTGTGTATTTAGTCTTAACACGTCTCAGTTTTGTTTTGTTTTGTTTTACAGTAAAGTGATAGAAATGAAATAAACGCCTCGTATCTATTAAACGCTTCCCCTAGAACCACTAAAATTTATTGAATGCCCCGGGCGTTTATTAGATCATTTACGGTGTGTATAATATGTATGATACTTAATTAGTTATCCCTGCATGGGCTTTTCATAACCAATTTACAACTCTGTGCCATTGTGTGCAAGTTCCTATGTCTTACATGCATACTTAAATGAGGTTATACTATAACTAGAGTTAATAGATCGATAACCGTGTGTGATGCGGAAGTTAGGTGTCAGGATCTGTCACTCACGAGGTGTGCCTCGAAGCATGCAGTGCGTGCCCCAACACATTCATTGATTGCTTAGCATGCAACGTGTAACAAGCTCGCTTAAACAGCGAATCCCACCACCCCACCACCCCCCACCCTTCAGCAAGAGGTAGGCATTTTACCACCAACTATGTTGGTGCGGTAGATGCAAGCTACCCGAGTGTGGTTCGCAGTTCAAGATACCATTTGCAATTGGATCTTTCCTCAATCCAAGTACCATCGCTAGTTCGCAGGCCTCCCTGGCACTTAGTTCCCAGGCCATCTTGGACAATAGCTTGCACCTAACCTTCCAAATTGGTAAGTATGGTCGCTTGAGGTCGGACCATTATCCAGGTTAACAGATGTATTAAACCTCAGCTATTTATCTTTACAGCAATTGTGATATTAAGTTCCTAATCTGTCTATCCTAGCCCACCCTGTCAACTTTCCTTACAAGAGGAAACCGGAATACCCGGGGAAAACCTACAACTTTTGAAAGAGTAGTTGACAGACTCTTCTCACATGAGAAAGTTAAGTCCGAGCTGAGAATCGAACCCGCAACCTCAGTGGTGAAAGGCACAAGTCCCGGCGATTGCGCCACCGAAGCCCCTCCGGTCAAGGTGGGACTGCGAGCTCAGCATTTGGAATCTAATATTATGTTTTTTTGGGATGGTCAGCGGTGTCCGCTAAACTGCATTCGTCGCCAAACTACTTTCATTTTTACTTTGTAAACAAAAAGGATACAAGTATCATGTTTCTCTGACCTTCTTCTGTTAGTAAAATTCTGCTTGAAACCAGCTCGAATTCGAGAAGACTTCTCATAACTCTTCGAAGAAGACGAGCCTGCCCTTCGTTCAGTACTTTTCCTTGAATTATTCCTATTTTTACTCGCATTCCTTTGGTTTACAGTGGAACTTTCCCACTTCGGTCGAGCATTCGCGGTCTGCGTTTTAGCATCGATTTCATCGAGCATTTGCCGTCCTTTCGGTGTAAAAACATAGCTAGATACTGTTTGAACATCCTCTTCAATCTCTCCTTCTTCTAAATCATCAATTTCACCTTCTTCTAAGTCTTTTTCTTCGTTCAAAAAACTCGAATTACCCTCTTCCTCATCCGCCATTACGGAGCTTCCCTTCCGTGTTTTAAACTTTTTCCATCTCCCATAATGATAACACGAAAGCTCTCCGAACGTTTTCCGAGCTGCGTCAATTTACGAACGTTTTCGCTCATTTTCGTTAAGATTTTGATTGGTTCTCGCAAGCCACGTTCCAGCCAATAGCTGAGCAGATGATATCACCGATGCACCAATCATATCCAAGGAATCAAGCGCGGTTACATACCGTGTTGATACCAGGCTTCTGCGAAAAGGATTTCAGCATACTCTGGGCGCAAACTCAATCTCGATAACACCTCGTTGTTATTTAGATAAAATTAGTTGCTTTTGTATCTCATGCGTACAAAAATGCGCTTTCAAAGTCCCTAAAACTCTTTATTAACGATATTTATTAGTGCATATTCATAACTATTATCTGCCCAATTTTGCACATATTACTATAAAAATAATGGGATTCAGAAAAGTTTATCAGACTTTGTCTAAGATCTAAGATTCAATAAATTGTTTGAAATAATTCGTCTGTATTATTATCAGTTTAATGTTAGCGAACTCGAGTCCAATCTGCTGTAAATTCGATTCAATGTCGGATTCCAGATCTTTTAAAGATCAGTGGTAAGACGACAGCATGACTTCGCCATAAAACGATACAACCGGAAGTCCTCATTGCAAGGGATATAGTCCAGCTACATCCCGTGAGGTGGGGAAAACTCTTAATGACCCGACACCTCTCCTGTGGATAGGTGAGTGATAGATAGGTAGATGAATGCGGCGAGGGGTCAGTGACGCATTGCCCCTCGATGTGCTGGTGTAGGCGGAGGAGGGTCGGTAACCGCTCTAGTTCGCCGCTGTGGAGTGGGGGGTGACCGTTGGGTAGTGGAGGACGTGCATTGGACGGTTGAGGACGGCGATGGTCTAGGCATCGTCGGAGGTGGAGGAACTAAATGAAAAACAAAAAGAGTTTATTAAAAATGACAAAATAATAGAGAAACGTTAGCACAGACAGACAATGAACAAGGATCACGTTTTACCAGCTTTCTTTTGAGGTACAGGAGAAGGTTGCGAGCCGAGGTAATTAAAGGGCTTCGAAGGCTAGATAAGAAAACAAAGCAATAGGTTATAAGATTTTTATAATTCTACATGGCGCAAACAACAATATAAGCCTCAGTTTGTGGATACACCACGTATATTTATCATTGCAAAGCTTTCGGTGCGTCAACTCGGACCTTCATCAGTGCAATCCGGATCTTGCACCTACATCAGTTGCACTAATGAAGGTCCGGGTTAACAGACCGAAAGCTTTCCAATAATAAATATACGTGGTGTATCCTCAAACTGATGCTTATATTGTTGTTTGCGCCATGCAAAATTATAAAAATCTTATTAGAAATCGTCTTTTTAGATTTTTGGGCTGAAGTTTTATGTTTCTATAGTGTTATATACTTTCTCTGCAGAGAGTCGTCAAGTGCGGTGAGAAGATGGTGCAGTTGGTGCATCGTAATCTCGTTCTATTTCACGGAATTTGTTTTTTCGATGATCAAAATACGTATCTGGCTTTTGAATGGATGTCTTCTGGCACATTAGATGACTATTTGAAAAAGTGAGTTGGCTGGCGACTGATACGTATTCAGTATGTAAAAAATGAGATGCAGTAGAATGGGATCGCATGGTATAGAGTAAGATAAAGTAGGATAGAACAAGATAAGATAATATAGAAAAGGATATAGTGGGATAAAATTGGATGGAGATAGAGAAGGATACAGTGAAACGTGGTATGTATTGAAAAATAGAGTAGGATAGTGTATGATAAAATAGGATAAGCAGGATAAAGTGGAATACAATCGAAGACAGTGGAATAGATAGGATAAAGTGAGATAAAATGTGGTATGAAAGAACTGAATCGGATAGTGTGGGATAATTTAGGGTAGGAGGGAAATAATGTAAAGTGGGGTAGGAGGAATCTGTCTTAATCATGACCATCGAGTTATAGTTTTAACGAACGTAAATTAACCTCGTGTTGTCTTCGTTGTTTTCAGAGAAAGAGAAGTGACTGTGGAGATGTTGGTTACGTTCGCAGCTCAAATCGCTGAGGCATGCATGTTTCTTCATGAGAAGAACTACGTACATGGCTGGCTCGCTGCTCACAACATTTTAATTGTGAATCATGAACAAATCAAGCTGAGTGACGTTTCTGTGCCTTGTCTCAGAGAGGAAGACATGTTGCGTGAAAACCCGAATATTAACAGGTAGGAACCGGTCTATAGTTTTAGGATATATTCAGTAGGGAACTTAAGATTCTACGACGCGAGCTCAACGACGCGAACGTTAAAATGAGCGCTTTTCATTTCAAATATAAACTCACAAACGCTGAATAGCACATTTGTGTTGCTATAGCAGTCTGCACCTCGAACTCAACGTAGGAATACTTTTCCTGAAAGTCAGAATAAATAGCTTGTGACTTGTCCCTATACATAGTTCACGTTGTTCAGGACTTCAGTTTTCGAAAATCACGTCGCCCTTACCAGAACAAAAAGTAGGACGCCGTTCATAAATTTCTCTAAGCACAGCAGAGGCAGTTTCCAGAGTCATAATAATGCTGAAACGTTACTGTAGTATCAATAATGCTGTATTTCAGTTTGTAAACAATATTTTCAGCATAAAGTAAACCCAATATTCAAAGTCGCGTCGTTGAGCTCGCGTCGAAGAATCTTAAGGTCCCTAATAATAGTGAATAACGCTGTGATTCTTAATAGCGCATTCGTAAAATATTTGTTCCTTCTTTTACAAAAGGCTTACGCCTTCTAGTTTTCTGTAGTACCCAAACAAGCGCTCTATAGCATTTTAAGGGTGCTGGCTAGTGCAACATGCGCATGTCCAATATAGCTGTATAACTAAGCAGGTGCGAAGTAATAATTCTCATAGTCGCGACAGCAATTGCTAAAATTATCACAATATTAGTTCTGTATGGTGTGAATGATGATTTACATTCTATTAATATCCAAATTTTTATTATGCCTGTCGCACAACACTGATCTCTTCCGTAGCGTATTAGCCAAATGACTGACGTCGACCCTCGCACTTGACATCATTTCTAACCTTGATCTTTTATAAACCAACAAGGATCCTATCACATAGGAACAGTTTCTTCATTTTTTTTTGTTTTTGCGTGTATTTCCCTTCGAGGGACACGTGAAAGACCAGCGAAAAATCTAGTCTCAACTCTAACTTGCGTTGTGACGTCCGGCTGTCCGAGCGCGTCGCAGAGCATTTCACTTATCCCGTAAACATCAAGCAACGGGAGAGATTATAACGCGTTTTTGTCAGTTGATTGTATCTTATGCATAGTTTTCTGTAGTGGTTTTATATTGTATTTAACTGACTACGATTTTGGTCATTCATTCATGAATTGTAAATTGTGTAGTGTAAAATATAACATTCGGTTAATGTACTTAAATCGGCAAACAGTTTTTTGTCCGCAGACTGCCGTTTAATGTTATCATATCTCGAGCAGCACAACGGTGGTACGGATTACCGAATGATATCACTACTAATATCCAAGAGTGGTCGCTACCGTGCTTTAAGCAGAGTCTAACCCACCTACATTTATAGTGTGCGATTTTATATGTAGCGTAAAGCCCCATTTACACTACGGCAAACTAACCCGGGTCGAACCCGCGGGTTAACTCAAACCCACATTATTTTTTTGAAGTGTAAACACACTAAACCCAGGTTAGTTTGGGCTCTGCTTGGAAGGTGGATTCAAAATAACCTGGATTAAGTGTGTTTGCACCGTTTACGCTTCAAAAATCTAACCTGGGTTTAGTTAACCCGGGTTCGACCCGGGTTAGTTTGCGTAGTGTAAATGGGGCTTAAATTTAGTTCAAGTAATAGCAGTTTAGTTATAATTACATGTAGTTTGTAAATATAGTATAGTATATTATATGTAGTTTGTAAATATAGTCTGTAAATGATAGCACGGCCCTTTG
>JAODVM010098204.1:0-16389 GCA_025400095.1 Phenganax marumi | reverse complement strand
TCCCACAAGAGTGTCCCACAAGAGTGCCCTACAAGAGTGTCCCACAAGAGTGTCCTACAAGAGTGTCCCACAAGAGTGTCCTACAAGAGTATCCCACAAGGGTTTCCTACAAGAGTGTCCTATAAGAGTGTCCCACAAGAGTGTCCCACAAGAGTGTCCTACAAGAGTGTCCCACAAGAGTGTCCCGCAAGAGTGTCCCAAATGAGTGTCCCACAGGAGTGTCCCACAAGAGTGTCCCGCAACAGTGTCCCGCAAGAGTGTCTCACAAGAGTGTCCCTTAAGAGTGTCCCACAAGAGTGTCCCGCAACAGTGTCCCACAAGAGTGTCCTACAAGAGTGTCCCACAAGAGCTTCCTACAAGAGTGTCCCACAAGAGTGCCCCACAAGAGTGTCCCACAAGAGTGTCCTACAAGAGTATCCGACAAGAGTATCCAGTTTGACGGCATGAGTGAGACTAGACATGCAAGACAAGGCACGCGGAAGTATTGTTATGATGGCAGAGCTGTTTGCAAGAGTCAGGATAGCACTAGCAGGCGAGTGATCGACATGGTCACGTCGGGCGCGGACGCTAGTCGAAAGTTCAAGTGCTCAAGCAGATGTGATTTCACGACATGTAAGTACCAGCAATGATGCGAATACAGAGCGTTGTGGTTTCTGGTGAGCACTAGATGAAGCGTTTTTGCTTCCCCGCACGAAGCATCACACTAGAAAGAGACACCACGCATGAATCAAAAGACGGTTGCATTTTGGACGCGTTTGAAATAGAAAACGTTGGCAACCCAAATAATATCACGTAGAGTGTGTAGAGAGCATATCCCTGAGCTTGGTGGTGGAGTCACCGGTGTAGGGGAGCGCGATGTCGCGAAGAGGACGTGCGTACACACGACCTCGGACGTTGTGGGCAGATGACAAAAGAAGGAAGGGTTCGTGGCGAGTGAAGTTGACCTTACTACATGTGCTACTGATGCTAGGGTGTTGCTGGACTATTCTTCTACCTATGACGACCTGGTGGGCGATCCTTGGTATGATATTGATACCTAGCACACTGCGATGCGTGGAGCTGCAACACGGGACCTTGCTACCGCGGCCAAAGGTGTTGCTGGTGGAGTTCGCGCAACTATTTCCTTATCATTGCATTGGATTCTCAGACATGGGTGACATGATGGAGCCTAGACTTAAGATCAATTATTTGACGCGCGTCATAGCTACCTGTTATGTTGCAGCGTTCTTCATGTCATGGTAGTGCATTAGAGTAACAATATTGTTTTACATTAACCCACGTGGTCGATCACTAGTCTGTCATGCATACTCCAGCGAAACTAAGGCGTTGTTGGGTGTATGTTTTTGCTGCGCCTGGTGCATGGGATTGCACGCCGAGACCCTCCGAAGCTGTCGAATTTACACACTCTTGCTGATCGGATGTGTATCGCATTCTTGGAAGCTGACGTGGCAGTCTCCTGTTTTGTATATCCTCCTATTTTCTTCATATCTATTTCCAATATTTCCTCCAAAGAAGAAATCGGATGTCGAGAAAGCAGAGAGTGCCCGCGCAGAGTTGGATGAGTTCATACGAGTACACGGAGAAATACCGTCGCAGCTGTCTGACTTATCCCAGAGTCGGGCAATCTATTCTAAATTGAGACGGCTGAAACTTTTGCACTTGCTGAAGCAGGAAGAGTCTCACGTAGCAGTTTGTAAAGCCACAGACACATTTTTCCAGAAGCATTCGCGGCTACCGAAACGACAGAACCCAGACACGGATGAGCGACGAGCAGAGGACGCCTTGGCGCAACGCTGGGATCGTCTGTTGGCACAGAGAGCCTCACTGGGAGATGCTCTACTGACTACCTATGAGCGACTGTTCATGGCTGCCGACGTGGAAGATGCAAGTGTTGTGGTTGATACCTGCGCAGCGGTTGAAAAGTTTTTCGATACCCAGCAAAGATTGCCCAAGCGACAGAACCCAGACACGGAGGAGCAACGAGCTGAGGACACCTTAGCTCGACGCTGGGATCGTCTGTTAGCACAGAGAGCCTCGCTGCCCAACGAGATCCAAGAGAGACACAGAGACTTGTTTGACTCTGCTGATATGACAGACACAGATGCTGTTTTTGCTTTGTGCTTGAGCGTGCAACATTTTTTCAACTCTGCTGGTAGGCTGCCACGGAGACAGGCAGTGAACGATGAGCAACAGCATGAAGAAGATCGCTTGGCACGGCGCTGGCATCGACTGCTTGAGAGGCACGACTGGCTGCAGGTGGTGAAGTCTCCGCGGCTAGAGGTGGAATTGTTGCAGGTGGTGCAGTCCCCGCAATCAGAAGAATTGAGACGCATGTTGACTGATCTACTGACAGTGCAGCACAGAGATGATGTTCTTCGAGGCCGAGTCTCTCCTCACATATGTGTTGATAATTTGTTGTGATGTAAGACTGTTTCGCTTTGTCGCATAGGCCAAATTCTATGTTGTATAACGTTTTAAGAGCATTTTAAAACCATATGGCGCAGGCGTGGAGCACACCCTACAGCAAGTACGTTCCTACATGGAAGAGCAGAAGACGTGGCCTTCGCGTGGTGCGAACGGGCATGTGGACGCGCTGGCTCGATCATGGCATCGCTTGCTGTCACAAGGGCACGCGTTGGACCCAGCTTTGAGAGATTCTTATTCAGACTTGTTCACTGCATGGTGCGCAAAGGAGCGTTGGGAAGCCGCCCGCACAGTCGGTTTCCACCAGTTTTTCAGAGGCAAACAGCTGATGGAAGTCATCGCTGAGTGTGCGTTACTGAGATGTGAGGATGTGCAAAGATACATTGGTTCGAAGCTCAACGATTTTCGAGCGACTTGCTTAGACGTTGTGATGGACATCTGTGATGGCCACGTGAGCAGGACAGAGTTTGAGATGTTAGACATCGACGAAGCGTCGGAGACCGTCGATATAGAGCTACTGGAGTCTCTGCGATTTGACTCGACCCAAGTCCTGCTTTCCAAGGTGCATTCTTTCATAATGGAGCATGATCGATGGCCAAGCAAAGTGACTTCTGACCTACCGGAGGAGCGTGGTTTAGCTCTTGGTATTGCAGAAGTGCGCAGACGCAGGTTCAACTGCGTGAAGAAACGCCGCAAAGGCGGGATGGTGGACTATGCAAGTGCACTGACTGAAGATCAAATGTGCGCGTGGGAATCGCTGCCGTGTCGTGGAGTCTTTGTCTGGTGGCCGCATCACATCGTTGTGTTTGATGCTGTGATGGAAGAGTTCGAGCGATCAGGAGGATTGCCCGTGCGAGGCCCTCAGAGCAGCACGGACGCCCTCGCACAGAAAGTTCGCCGAGTGCGAATGAAGACTTTGCAGAGTGGACGTGGCAGGATGCGACTGGCTGAGCAGAGTCACTGGGAACTGAGCTTTCCTGAAATTTGGGAGTCGCGTCGACACAAAGATGCGTATATTCCTGCAGATCAAATACAAAAAGCGGACTGTCGCAGAATTTTCGAAAGATCTCCAAGAGCTTCTGGTATGTTGGCATGCGAACTTTGTGATTTCGAATGCGACGTGAAAGAGATGTTTCTCCAACACTTGCAAGAAGAGCATTTCGGTGTGGAGGATGGGTCGGTGCCTCTACCAGTAGAGCGTTGTGAAGAAGAATATCGAAAACGCCTGGTCTTTCACGAACGCCATTCAGGCTGGGTTGAGATGGGACATGGAAGTCTCTATTCCAGACATCAACTTTTACCTACCGTTCTATCACATCGCAGCAGAAGCACCCAATAATAGTATTCGACCAGAGTATCATAACGGCATTTCACCGCAGTCTTCGATGCTAAAGACTGTTAGATTATCGGAACAACAGATCCCATTGCGATATCGTATAAGCAGAAAGGAAGAGTTACCTACAAGTGTGTCCCGGCATATTTTTTTGTTTCGACTGATCTTTTTTCGACTGAGTAGTTCGACAAGCATGTGGGTTGTACTCATATAATATTTATCTGCGCGTTCTGTGAGAGGCCCTTTCCCAGTATGCGGAGACCAGACTCGGCGTGGCGTGGGAGCGTATGCCTTCCACCAAACACATTCGAGGAAGCGTGCGGAAGCACGAGAGAGACAGATGCAGTCGTGCGCGGTCTGCGCTCGCACCTGTTGGTTAGAAGACATGAGTCGCTTGCAGTTGTTTGTGGAAGCTCGCGCAGGCCGGGCACAAGACGTCATGGATGAGGCCGGAATAGACAGCGCTGATGAGAATCCAGAGTGCGACAACGATCTCTGTGGTGGAGTCCCAAGATCGCGGGGAGTGACCAAAGGTTGGAAACTGCAAGAGATAGATGCCACCAAAGTGGAGCAGGTGCATGCTCAGATTTTCGATGTTCGTCGTTACTGTAAGCTGTGGCCGTCCATTCCAGAAATTGAGTTGTTGGGAAGTTGTGTGGCCCACCCATCTGGCAAGTACGACGATGGTACTCCATGGATGTGGTTGCTTAACACAGCAGCGATTCCTTCCCCTGTGACGAAACATACTGCATGCTTCGTGTGTCGACACTGTGGACAAAGCCTCACGCGAAAGACGCCTGCAATGCCGAAATTCGCACTGGCTAACTCGCTTTGGATCGGACGATACCCACTGGCCTTCAAGTGTGGAAACAAACCTCTTTCGGTCATGACCTTCTTGCTCTTGTCTCTTGGCCGAGCTGTTGTTCAGAAGATTGTAGCTGAGCGACACAAACCTGGACCTGTGCGTGAGAAACAGAAAGGCATCCGGGCGAACACCATCGCCTTTCCGCAGGCCAAGTTACATGAGCTGCAAACTGCACATCTCCCGCCAAAGGCAGAGGACGCGACCAGATTCGTGTCAGAAACCATCAGCATTGCGTTGGTTGGCTGCGACCCGGAGGCTGGCTCAGTGAGTCTTATGATGCATTTTGCAGTGTTCTGTATCAATATGTCCTTGTACTCTACTTTCATACATCTAACCGTCAGTGTGTCGTTGTGTCCATGCATGATGGGATGCCTGCCAGGATTTGGACCATGCAGAGTGGGCGGAGATACCCCGAGCTGCATACATGCGAGCGGCTCGCTTTTTGGTGGCGCACAATGTGGCGTATCAACATTTGTCTGTGAACGAAGAGGAAGCACGGGCGCAGTTTGCTGAAGTTGGAGGGACTTGTGAAGCTGTGCGAGCACAAGCCACTCCTGTGGAAGCAGAACATCAAGTTCCTTTCAAGTTGAGTGGACCTGCTGATACGGACATGGGCGGAGACAGTACTTTTCCGGTTGGGGAAGCTGAGGTTGCAAGGGAGGAGAATGTGGAGAACAACTATAAACCGGATGAAGAGAATCCTTTTGAGGAAGTCGCCGAAGATTTGCCTGGCTTTCGCTGCGCTGCAGGCGAGGTAGGTTCCAGTGACCTGGACGTGGAACGTTGCTTCCGAGAGTTTGCTGCAAAGTTGAAATTACTCATGAGCAGACAGCAGGGACGAGAGAGGACGATGGATTTCGATGCAGAAGTGGAAAGCTTTCGTCGTCTGGCAGAAAGTATGTCCTCCGCGGAGCTGCAAGCCAAGCTTGACGCGCTGGTGGCGCAGATGGACAGCACGCAGGGAGCGACCGAGAGTCCTGATTTGAAGACAGTACAGGTGGTGCACACTGCGTCGAAACCTTTGAGTATGTATAGCGCAGAATATTGGCAAAAGTGTTTTCCTGAGTTGTTTCCCTATGGAGATGGAGTGTATGGACTTGTCCGAGATGCACCTCTGACCTTTCGTGAATGGGCTGGGTACCTACTTGAACGAGCGGAGTTGGAATACGACGCCGTGGACCCAACTGACATGGCTCCGGAAGACCAAAGCACTGGGGACCAAGCCGGTGTCCCCGGCTCGAGGAGCTTTCAACCTCCGGCTGTGCCGCGCTGGTGTGCAGATTTGAACTTCGTTGCAGTTGCTTGCGACACTTGGAAACGCATGGAGATGGTGAGGTTGGCTTCTGCACATGTGAAGCGTAAGAAATTCAAAGAATCCTTGAAGACGGTTTTGCAGTGCACCTCGGATCGGTTGAGCAGGGCAATGTTATCCTTAGGAGAATATGCCACCATCGCAGACGTCATGCGCTCGTCCATCGTTGACGAAAGAATCCGAGACGCCATATCACAACTCTTGTTCTTTTCGGCAGAAATCATCGGCACGGACGGGGCGAGGCAACAGCTGCGACACGAACAGAATGGTGCCATGCTCATGTACCTTGAGTCTGCCAATGTGTATAATAGGTGTTCTTTGCTACTTTCTTATGCTTTTTTTTTAGATGTCCCTGACGCGCTTTGTTTCTGTTGATTGTCCTCTTCAGCGCTTCAATTGAGGTTTGGAGCCATCGGTGGATTTCTGACTCCCAATGTCGCCGACACCCGGAACCCGTTGGTTGTGATGTTACAGCAAGGGTGTGTGCGACATCCACTGGGCGGTTTCACAAAGGAAGGCAACAACGAGAAGTTTGTGCTGTCGTTGTTGGATGAGGCCCCCACCATGCCCACGGCTTCCCGCATGCTCGAGATCCTGGCCGAAAATCCCGTCGCCCAGGCTCGTTTTTTCGTACTGTCCATGCGACTCTTCCTGGAGCACGTTCTTGGCGTCATGCCATACGACGAGCAGTTGCGACCCAATGGAACGCGCAACGGAGTCTACTTCGCAGATGGCTGCGCGGCAGCCTTTATGGGTGGGAGCTTCGGAGCCATTGCGCAGATGCATGGACCTATAGAGGAACAGGCCAGACTTTCGTGCCACCCGCACATAGTGCTGCACTTCGTGCACAGCACTTCTCAGCAGTGGCTCCGTCGCGTTCTCTCCGCTGAATCTGTTGCAGCCAAGGGATTACTCCGCAAGTGGCAGAAACAAACCTTGCTTGCAGTCGAATCCTTGATGAGCTCTTGCGCTGGCTTATTCAAGCTACACTTTGCGGACGTGCCTTTCGAGAATGTTGAACTGAAAGGTGTGCCGTATCTGGCGAAGTGGCAACAGGATGACAAGTTTGACGGAGAGCTGGAAGACTGTCGCAAAGATCCTGAGAGACGAAGACCATTGGTTC
This sequence comes from Phenganax marumi, assembly GCA_025400095.1. Lineage (NCBI taxonomy): Eukaryota > Metazoa > Cnidaria > Anthozoa > Malacalcyonacea > Clavulariidae > Phenganax > Phenganax marumi. The sequence continues at coordinate 9,332 of JAODVM010098204.1, read as the reverse complement.
CTGTGGAAGCCGGCTTCGTTGATTTTCATATCCAACAGCGTCTAGACAGTGGCCCTTCGGAAGTCACCAACGAGAAGAAGGAAGGTTTCAGTGTCCGTCAGATTCCGTTGACGGGAGCCGTGATGACTCGTCTCCCACACTATCGTCTTTTGAGGGGTGGCTTTGCAGGATGCGACTGCCGAGTCTGTGATGGACTTCGTCGGGGCACTGTGCACCAGCCTGGCGGCTACGCGGATGCGTTTTGTGAAGATTTACGTGGCATCTGTGCTTTGAGCGGACACCTTCATGAACATCAGGCCACCTGTTTCAAGTATGCTCCGGAGGGCTCCAGAAAGAAACCGCAACATTGTCGATTTAACTTCGTGCATTTTGTTCAACTGTTTAAAGAGAAGCGAACTGGAGCTTCGTCCACGACAGAACCTTCTGAAGCCGTCGGAGATGCGTCTGCAAGTCAGAAGCTTATAGAAATCACTGTCGCTCGCACGGGCAAGGCCCCTGTATGGCCTCGCTGGATGTCAGAGGTGTCACCTGTGCGGTTGACGGCAGAGCACTTTGTGGGTAGATCCGATTTGGGAAGCGCCGCTGATAGCTCGACGGAAGGCACTCAACGAGGTCGCATCAAGACAGTGCAGTTCAATCCCCGAGAGGGGCAGTGTTTCCCAGCGACTTGGTGTTGTAACGTACAACAAGTGATTTTGATATTGCGCACATAAAAACTATTTTCAAGACGACAACAGCTGATTTGTTCAAACATGAAGAAATGTTTTCGACGAGCTATGTGATGTTGTTTGTTTGAGTTATCGTTCCATGGCTCTGGCGAGGCTGGGATGGTGACGCATCGTGGAAATTTGAATTACCAAGACTGTCGACGAATTTTATTAGATGGCTATGTCGCAGATGCGCCTAATATCTTAGACGATGAGGCCTCATGCTCACTCGATGAATTTTCAATGAAATTTGGACTCTGTGGTTTGATGGTTCCGTTCTCTTTAGCTAGTATGCTATTGTTTCCAACCGTATGCCACCACGTCTTATCCGTGCTTGTTTCTACCGCGGCTACAGATACGGAGTCACCGCTCCCGGATTTCACATAGTCAGCCGACGCCAGGCGGACACGGTGGCCATCTTGACTGCGTCAGACCAACACCGAAGTCCAAAGAAGTTGCGCGTGCATGTGGTCACACAGAGAGTCATCGGGGAGGTGTTTTGTGAACTTTGTTTGATGAATCTCCTAGACTTAGACGGAAGCTCGTGGCGAGCAACGCGTCGCATTGGCGAAACTTTGGGACCCTTCCTATCGAACTCCATGTGCCGCAGCTTGTCGTTGGCATGCAGAAGGTTCAGCTATGATGAGATGGACGCGCGCGGGGCGGGAGAGGCTGCTCGAATCGGTGATCGATTTTGGAACGACGCCCAAAAAGTTTTGTATGTCTGGCTTCGAGAAAATTTGGTGGAAGGGTTGCGCTCTGGCATTCAGACTTCCTTCTACACTTGTGACTACACGACGAAACCCTCGTTGACCTGTGGACCGGTGCTCAAACATCTCACCACTGGCATGCAACGCTTGGAAGAGCGGATGCAGGTGGAGGCGGAGGCGGCAGAGTGTCAGCGCCTGCTGGACACCTATCCGCTTCCAGCGCAGAGCCAGGCCAAAACACCTAGGGCGACGCCGGAGCAGCAGGAAGCTCGCAAACGTCTGTGCAGGCTGTGGACGGCCGCGAACCATGCGGTGATGCATGGACATTGTCTGATGGCGATACAGCTTCTGACTGGCAGAGAGGTTATCCGAACACATGTGTTTTGGAGGCTGATGTTGAAGCGCGTGCTCTGGGGCATCTTCGAAGAAATGCGACGCTGCACAGAGGATGAGACGCAGCAGGTTGGTTTGAGCGATGTCGCTTTTACTGTGGACGCCGCCTCTCGTGGTGAAGTCCCGGAGGTATCCGGAGCTCGCAAGCTGGGCTCTCGTGGTGAAGTCCCGGAGGTATCAGGAGCTCGCAAGCTGGGACAGAGCAGCGCAGAGAATGTGGAACTGCGAACCACTTCTTTTTACGAGGACTATCTTCATCGCGGAGATGTGGAGCCGCTTGCTGCCATGAATTTCTACGTCTATGGCATGCATGTCTCTTGCGTGCACGTTTCTCGCACTTCCGGGACTGACTTTGCTGAATTCGAGTTTGAGCCGCACTACTCGAAAGCCAAGCAGTATGTACAAGTCTTACACGCCGCGCCGCGTGTCCCCTACTTACACGGTGTGAGCATGCCGACCAAACTGAGAGACGGAGAGATGTGGGCTGCGGTCCACTGCGCACTCCTGCGCAAACATCGCTGCGACAGCGCGCATCATTGTGGCAGAGCGCAAGCGGTGAAGCATATTCGCAAAATTCCTGTCTCTCCGCGCAAGCGGGTCTTGGTACAGGGCGGGGATGCGCGCGCCTTGCTCGATAAGACTGGCATCTTGGGAGAATGGCGAGCAACAGAAGCTGAGACACAAACGTTGGCTGCGCGTGCTGATGTACCTCGGACATGATGTCGTCCTGCAGGACCCGTCGCTGAAACGTTTACTCGGAACGTGTTATGCTGATCGATCCTTTTCATGTTTGTTCAGTGTTTCGATTCCATTTGATGGACAATGCCTATAGCTGGAACATCCCCTTCTACTTACCCATAAATCACTACGTATTCTATAATCTCTATAGTGTCACGATTCTAACGAGTGATCGAAATCATCGTGCATACTGCAGGTAAAACTGTCACAAGAGAAGCGCTGTCACACTGTGCCTGGTCTGATCCTATATGGCGGCGACTTTTGATTTTGCTCTTGGGGAATCTGTTTTGATATAAAATTGATATCCTTTGTTTAATGACTTCTGTCGTCGCTAGAAACGCCTTTAGTGATTATATGATTATCCACGAGATGGTATAAATCGTCAATGCTCTGTTCGAATTTGCAATGCAAGGTAGTTGACACGACTGCCGTGAGGGAGTACAAAGTTCCTGGGGCCGGTCACACCAGCGGCACGCTGCAATTTTTGTTGGAATGTTTTACTGGGCGGAAACGACCTCTGGCCACGACAACGCAGTTGCGCCGTCGTCGAGGGAAACAGACTGCCCCCAAGCGCGTCGGATATGAACTACCTCGTCTCAGCGAGCGAGTTTTGGGTGTGATCTTCGACTTTGTCGGTGCAGTCATGGACGAAGACAACGTCCTCACGGTGATTGGAAACTCTGCAGGGCACATCAAAGCTTGCATCGAAATTCTTGGTCTACATTCTTCCGTGCACTGCGCCTCCTACGGGTGGCATCCGCAGCAGCTGAGCGCGGGAGAGTATGTGGCTGTCGTCAGTCGAGAGGTGAGTGCTAATTTGGATTTGATGTCAGAAGCTCGTCGGAGACCCCGACCGACGCAAGAGCACAAAGTCGCTCCTGACGAAGATGACGACTTGGGAGCGAGGGCTGAGTTTGTGGACGTGGGCGAGGTGGAAGACCGATCCGATCTCGATGTGGACGATTGCCCGATCAAACCTGAAGTCCAGTACCAACCTCGCCTGCACGTGGATCAAAAAGATGTCTTGGGCTTGGCGCACAGATTGAATGTGAAAACCAGCGGTCCAGGCAGAACCAGTTCCAGCACCAAGCGTTCGGCTGAGTTCGTGAAGCAATATGCTACGAAATATGAGGAACTGCAGCAGCCACGCTCTTGTCTGCGCGGGCGTGAAATCGATTCGAAGACGTCTACCACCCAAGAAGTGTTGAGTGGCCTGCAACAGCAAAAAGCACTCCAGGAGTCTCGCAAGGATGCGGAACTGGGTCAAGCACATGACACAGACGATGAATGCGTTGACATCTCTACACGAGACGTTGAGGCCGGCTTGGCCCCTGTGGCAGCGGTGTTGACTTTGTCTCCGGCTGAGAAAGCTTTGCAGCTGGTGCAGCAGAAGCTACCTGTGCTTCAGTCCACTCACCAAGACGGAGCAGAGTATGCAATCTCTCCAGATCAGTACAATGCTGTGATCCTCGCCATCGCGCCCTTGCAGCGCCTGTGGAACAAAGCCAACGAAGCTGGACTGGCTCACTGCTTCGGAGATCGCACTCGACTTGACCCGTTGTTGGCTTTGGTTGAGAAGGATTATGGAGTCCAAAATTTCGCGTGCCCACGCGCTTCCATCGGCGGAACTAAATGTCTAATTAATGACATAAACATAGCTTGTAGCAAGGATACATGATTTTTGTATTTTACATAGAGAATGTACGACTTCATTTGCGCAATGATCACACCCCGTTGGCGAAATATAGATTTTGGATTAGGTTGTTGCGTGTTCCTTTTGCTCGTGAGCCCACGTAGGACATGGTGGCGCGTATTTTTGTACATGGACCTGGAGGGAGCGGCAAAACTTTCATGCTGAAAGAAGTCATCCTCCCGGTCTACAACGAGTTTCTACCTGGGACCACCCGAGGGGTCGCTGCCCAAAACTCTGCCGCTCGACTCATAGGAGGAAGCACGTTCCACCATATGGCTGGTCTCACACGGGCGCAAGAGCTGTTGCTGCAAAAGCCCTCTAAGACCAAGAAGGAGGCTTTGCAGCGTAAGTGGTGGCGGCTTTCGCTGGTGTTTGTTGATGAGATTAGCTTGACTGCACCGAATTTGTTGGCAGTGCTACACGGATCGGCCTGCTATGGTCGTTTCGACCTTTCTCCGGAGGATTTTCTGAGCAACATTTTCGGCAATGTCTTGTGTCAGATTTTGGCTGGTGACTTCTTGCAGTTGAACCCCGTGCGAGCCAGATCCCTCATGGAAGCCTTCGGCATTGAAGTGCCGGGGGCGCCGCGATACGAGAAGATGGACGACCAACAGCGCAGGAAGAAAGTCGACATCGATGAACATGGACTTGCAGTCTTTCGCGCCTTTCTGAAACAGGTCATCTTGTTCAGAGGCTCTCACCGCTTTCGGAAAGGAGATCCGTTGGCCGAGCTCTTGGAGACGATGCGAGTGGTCGGGGGTCGTCCCTTGTCTACGGCTCTGAAGGAGGCCATTCGCAAGCAGGTGTATCGCCCGCTGGGAGGCGATCCTCGTCTGAGCAGCGATTACACCATGGCTTCAGGCTCCACTGCGCCCACCGGGCCTCCAGGTTTCTTCGCGCGCGGTGTCTTCAGCGCAGTGAACTGGGACCAGGTGGCTCGTCTCCAGCAGTTGTGCGCATACGAGTCTGCTCGCGCGAGCTTTGGTGTTGCAGCTTTCCGCAACACCCAGACTGGACGTCCCCAGCTGATTCGTCGACACTTTCCGACGTATCTTTCGAGGTCCTTTCAGTCTCGCTTCGGAGCGGTCTTCGCCAAGCAGGAATCCTTCTTGACGTCGTTGCTACATGACAAAGGTCGTCTGCTCTACTACGTTCAAGCAGTGGATTTGGTGCATCAAAGTGAGTTCACCAACGATAAATCCATTCTGCGCGAGATTCTGGGCTTGACCAACATGGCAAGTAAAACTGGCAACCTCATGTCGTTTCTACCGCTGCACTTGGGCTTGAAGGTGAAGGTGACGAAGAAACTCTTGCCACCAGAAATCGTGCAAGAGTGTCCGGCCGAGGTGATCGCCATTCAATTTCATCCCAACGAACGCTTTGGCGTGCCTGGCGCGCCCGCCGGTGGTGGAGTCCCCGCGGGATCGCATCCGTGCTGGGAGACTGGATATGTTCGCCTGGACTATCTCCCTGCCTCGATTACCTTGCGTATTGAGGCCTGGGCCTGCAACTAAATATAGTCTGATATACGCGGATGTGACTGAAGACAAGTGTCCTGCATAGTTTGTGAACATCGGTTTTTAGACAGTTTAATCTAACCTTCTGTAGGACCCATGTATCTCTGAGTCACACCTGACTTGCAACAGGATCAGCAAGAAGATTATACTGGACAGCTTCTGCCTGGAGTGTGGCATTTAGAACCGAGTGAAGATTCTTTCCGCGTGCAATTGCATCGCAAAGGAGCCTTGATGTTGGATGTTACTCGGATACAGTATCCTCTTGCTCCGCTGGCTGCTGGAACCTACAACAATGCCCAAGGCAAGACCATCAAAGGAGTTGGGCACACGATTGATTTTTCGAAACCAGATTATTTTTCGGCAGACGATTATACGCAGCACTTGTACATGATTCTTGGACGCGCTCAAGCTCTCGAGTATTCCTTATTTCGCAATTTGCCGGAGACGCCAGAAGGCGATATTGATTTTTCGATCTTTGAGACTGGTCCACCTGCGTATATTGCCGAGTTTTTGGATCGACTGGAGGACTCTGATGTGCTTGTTGGCTTGTTTAATGTGCTATGTTGGATATCCACGGACTGATTCACACTGCTCGAGTGATAACATATGAAATAGCCACGAGTCATACCATCCGCAACCGCGCGTGTGTCGATCTTGTATCATTGTTTGCAGGAGGTTGCGCTTTTGTCTCGCTCCGCAATCGAAGAAGCTCGCAGACATCTGCCTGGTTTTCCAGCCGCGGAACACCTACCGCGACCGACCCGCAGAACACCAGAGGGTCGCTTTCAGTACGTCCCAGGGGCTTGGACGGCGGCTACGAGGGCGAGTGTAGTGACTGAGTTCAGGGGAACCAAAAGGAAGTACGACCCCACCAAGTGGCGTCAGCTGCGAACGGATTTCTGCGACATCTGGTCTCTTGTGCTGGAAGAGGTGGCCACTCCCACGGCACAATTTTTCCGAGAACACGGGGCTCTGCGTGTCTTTGCCGCCGAAGCTGGTGGAGGCGGCGATTGCTTCTTCTTGTCCACTGCGGTCGTCCTGATGCAGGCGCGAGCGGTCCACCCACGACTCTTGAATCTTTTCACTTCCGATGAAGTGACTGACTGGGACGACCGAACTACGGTCGCGGCTGCTCTCCGCAAGATTGTCGGGCAACACATGCGCGCCAAGACGCCAAAAGCATTCTTGAACTTCGTCGTCGGGTGTTTGGTGCGCGAAGCTGCGAGGACATGGCTGGACGACTGGTCCATGATCGCACTCTTGCGTGGCTCTCCTTTTGCTTTCTTGAAAGACGCCAACGATGTCCTCGGAGCAGAAGTTGTAGACGACGCCATGCTAGTTCGCTACAAAGAGGGCGACAGCTCCGTGACGAGGAGCAAGAGAGTGCGTTCTGGCACTGCGGCCCTGGTGTCTTTGCAGCATGCCGTGAGTGCTGCTCTCGAAACTTGTGGGAATACTCATTGGGCAACAGACGTCGACTTTGTTGCGTTGGCCACGGAGCTCAATCTTGGCTTCATCATTGCTGGAAATACTTGGACCCAGACGTCTGTTGTTCGAGGCCCCGGTGACACATCTAACAAACGCGTGTGCGATAAATCCATACGAATGTTGGACTAATGACATAACCTATAGGATAGTTTTCTTCACTTCCGTTGTGTGTGTCTCATATACTTCTTGTCGATGCAGGCGAACCACAACAACGCACGGTCTTGCACTCCTATTTACAAGAAGATCAGACGCCGCAGTTGTGGATTTCTCTGTATTATGTGGACGGTTATCATTTTCAAGTGCTTATTTTCGAGATTTTGGGACAATGCCATTGTTTCTTTCGTGCCGCGGATCTGCCAGAACCTTTACGCCAGTGCTTGATTTGAATGCAAAACAAAGACCCTTCATGATGAAGACGGAGCTTGGTGGTGAAGTCCCCAGCGCATGCTGCCTTGGTGGTGGAGTCCCCAGCGCATGATGTCCAACAGCGTGCCGGAGCGTGAAAAAGAGATTCTAACCGGCTGTGTCTCTTTCTATACACAGTGGATTGACGTATGTGTTTGCATTCGGGTTCGTGGGCTCCATCTTGTTCTTTGAAAGCCGCCATAAAGGGCTGCCGAAAACCTTGTGACGACTCCGATGTCTTGCTTTCACCTGATGCACTTCTCTTCTCACTGGAACTCTTCCCCCTTTTCTTTTTATCTTTGCGCCGCTTTCTACTTCGGCTTCTTCCTCGGCTGCCTTTCCTCTTGCTCTCCTCCTTTTTCCTCTGCTGTTCACGGCGCTCTGCTGCCTTCTTTTCCAACAGAGCTCCAACCGATCCTCGAGGCGAAGGGGTAGCCTCAGACTTCCCCGCACCTCCCTTTATCTCCTCCTTTTCACTTTCCTTCGCAGCCTCCTTGGCCTTCTCCAGGGCCCGATCCAAACCTGTCGGGTCAACAGGCCCCCTCAGGCCCTTCCTTTCCTTTTGGTGGTGCCGCTGGCTCTGGCACCCGGGGTGTCCACTCATCAACAAACCTGATAATTGCATCCATGGCCAGCTTCTTTGTGTAATCCATATCTGCCATCATCAAGTGAACCAATTCTCTACGATCTCCTCGGGGCAACTGTTCTTTGCATTTCTTTCGATCCTCCCGACACAAATGATAGAGGCCCTTTCCCTCATTCAAATAGTGATTCCCATGCCAATCATAGTAACCATCACTCGCTGCCAGGTGATCTCCAACTAGGTACCCACGTCCAACGTCACCCCAACTGTCAACTCTCAAACAAGCCTTCTCTTGGGCTCGACCATCCCAATCATAACACTCATACTCCAAAACACAACCTTTCCGCAAGGTAGCTTCCGCATATGCCCATACATCTTCATGACTCTTAGCATCAACCCACGTGAAATGATTCGGCAGGAGGCCACCCTGCAACAGCCAATCCTCCAGGGAGCCTCCCTTCTTGAAAAACCTCACTTTCTGATTCTCCATTGCTTCCCTTGCTCTTTCTATTCCTCCCTTTTCTCAGAGACCTGTAGGGGCCCTCAGGACCCCCTCTCCCAGATGGAGGGAGTACTCTTTTGAACCTAAGCTGGTGGCCTCCTTTCGCGCCGAAAAAGGATCACCCGTCCCCCTCACTCCCACAGGGGAGGGAATTGCGTGACCAACCTTTACCCACCTCCTCACTCCCTGACTCCACGGGGAGTCCTGGAAGCGAGGGATGGATCCTGTCTTTCCAACCAAGCTACCTGACCTCCCACCACCTCCTCCACGGGGAGGTCTGGTGGCAGAGGTCAGGCAGCCCTGTCTTTCAAAAGCTACGGTGGGTCTCGCAACTCATGCATGCTATCCCTTGGGGAGAACACATATATGTATGTTATATATATAGAGAGAGAGAGAGACAGAGCTACGCAAAGTGGTTTGCACTTGCCTCCTCCTCCATGCGCACACAGCGTTCCTCCTCCTCCCTCTCGAGGAAGATCTGCTGCATCATGCGAGCCTCCTCTTGCTTTCGCAGCTCTTCCTCTTGCTTTCGCAGCTCTTCGAGCCGGCGGAACTCTTCTTCCTTTCGCCGCTCCTCAAGCTCTTGCTTCCTCGGC
>JAODVM010098093.1:0-16396 GCA_025400095.1 Phenganax marumi | reverse complement strand
AATGGAGTATCATGTGCCCAGTGCCGCCTGTTTGACTTTCTTGGCGACCTCAGCCTTGCAAGCACATCCGACCGATGGAGTTTTAGATGACAATGCCATGAAATGTGCCCTCCGCCACTTTGACCTTCGGGTCGTGCACACATGCTCCATCATTGATGCCTGTATCCGAGCGTGCGCACGCAAGGCTTCGTCTTCCAAGGCTGCCGCTTCCAGCGCCATCAGGCCGACGACGGCTAGAGTTCTTGAGTCCTGCGTCAAAGACCCCATTTTGTTCAGCCACATGAGCCAGCGTTTCGTGAGTTTGCGAGGAGCTGACAAATTCGACGCTCGCCTTGCTCTTTTGCGTGAGCTAGAGCGGCTTGGACTTGGCCAAGTTAAGGAGACAAGGCGCAGAGTCAATGAAGACAATCGGGCTGTCGCTTTTTACAGATTCCCCTTGTCTCCTACTGTGCAGGAGTCCCTGTGTCGCCTTGGTGTTGCCGAGTCTTTTTGGCATCCATCTTTGCCTATTGCATCTTCGCCTGCCACACCCACAACCACCGCAGCCATCACCCCAGCCACGCAAGGAGCAGGCAAACGGGGCCGACGTCAAGAGGAAGAGCAGCAGCAGGATCAAGGTGGTCAGGAGGAGGAGGTTGTCCGAAAGGGAGGCCGGAAGAGTGCAGAAGAAGTGGGGCGCATTTACACACAGAAGAGCGTCATCGCCTGTGAGAATCCTTTTCTCGACAGGAAAGCTTTTATGGAGCATGAAAGGAGATGGGCCACAGCCACAGTTCCTGGGCAACAGCTCGCCCTTCAGCACCAATATTGCCCATACAAAGGTGGCCACAAAATTTTCCTTTGGTGCAATTCTTGTACCTCATGCAAAGAGCGGTCAGGCTGGAGAGGATATTCTATCTACGATGATGCCACAAAACAAATTACTAGGGCCTACACGCCACTAGACCAGCATGGAGACTTCAAGGCTGTCTGACAGCCACTGCCGAAAATGCGCTCAAAGCCTTCGTAGCAGATAACCACCGGTTCACACTGCAAGATCTTGTCAAAGTGGTTGAAAAGCACCAAGCGCGGCCCAGCGATACCTTCCTGAGTACATGGGCAAAGAACCACAGGCCCCATAGAGGAACACCAGAGGACCGGTTGACATCTCACAAGTGGGTGGAAGCAGATTGGCGGCAGCTGGAACGGGAGCTTGGCACGGTCCACAACCTGACAGAGGCGTCTGACACCCTGAAGATTACAGCTTCTGTGCATACGGATGATGCTACCGTGGTTGTCTTTTGCAATCCCTTGTTGTTGAAAGAAACCTTAGGCCGCCTAGACAACCAGAAGTACATCAAATTGTGTGGAGATGGGACATTCCGGCTGACTAGGGATGAATGGGTGTTGATGACTGTTGGCGTGCTCTCTAAGCATTATGCTCGGGCTGATGGATTTCATGCTTTCCGCACCTCTTTTCACCCTCTTCTTTTTGCCCTTGCCAACAAAGAGAGCCAGCCCACCTACCAAGTTCTCTTCGATGCGCTGGAATCTTGCGCTCTCCAATTTGCCGGGATGAGCCTCCGAGAAGCATGCGCCCAATATCATGCTCACATGCATTATGGCGAGGATTTGGCAGTGAAGGCAGCTTTTGCAAAAGCACTTCGTGTCACAGACTGGGCGCATTTCCTGGGTGCATGTAGCCGCCCCAAAAATTCGTTCGACGCCCCATGTGAGAGAATTGCTGCCTATAGGGCTGGTGTCATTGCCACCATGAAAAAGCATTTGTCAACCTTTGGACAAAAGCTTGTGCCTTTGATAGAGCGTGCGATATTTTTGTCTCCGTTCCCTCCCAACAGCTCTCCTATTCATATTCCACACAGTCACTCATGTCTTGCTCCAAACTCTTCTGGCGCAACAGCCTTCAGAGCGTCCTGCGGCCAAAGCCTTTCGAAAACATTATCTCTCGCTGCTCTCAGAAGAAGAAGCAAAAAGTGCGTATGGACTTGCAAATTGGCCTGGTGGTCCAGATTTGTTTTACACAGCTGATTGGTGGTGCGGAATCCAGCGCATACAGCCTGGGTCTGCTTCCGGCACGCAGGCACAAGAGTCGTGGCACGGACAGAAGCTAAAAAAGTATATGGGTCTCCGCCAATCTTTGCCGGTCTTTGTCCAATCTTTGTCTTCGTTCGCCTCCTCGCGTCTGCAGAACTTGCGAGCTTCCAACACATCTCTCACTGATGTTCCAAATGAGCCGTTTCCTGACAAAGCTGTGCTCTTCGATTCCAATGCTCTCACACAACAGGGGCGGACTTCCGCCGAGCAATTCCATCGAACAGGGGCCACGAAACGTTGGGACGATGGCCATGGCTCTGTGTTTCTTTGCATGCGTCGAACTTTGGCAACATTTGACCGTGCAGCCACAAAATGGATCCGTGCTGAGGACACCGAGGTCACCCCACCTCCTGCATCCTTTCCAGAAACATTTGCTTCCCTTTTGCGTTCGACATCGGATGCTGCTGTGACGCAAGCTTTGGTGGCTTTGGGCTTGGGGCCGGAACCTTTAGAAGATGTGGAGAAATTGGTCAAAACGCTCCAGTCATATGTTCTTGTAGTGGTCAGTGGTCGGGCCTGCAGCTAGTGAATTTTGGTGTCGCCAACCTTCAGATTCGGATTCCACGCCCCATGTGCAGGCGATTTGTGCATTCTGCGAGACATTCTGCTTGCATGGCTCCTGTGAGCACACTCATGCTGCTTTCTTGGATTTGGGACTGCTTTCTTTGCAAGCCCCCACTTTCCCTTCTCGTCAAAAAAAAGATCCCTGTGTCAGAGCAAGACTCGGTGCCAATCCTTCTTCCTTCCCGTTCTGTGCGCCAACCGGCGCAGCTGTCATCACCCCGGCAAGCAGCTCTTCGGCCACACAATGACCCAGGGTTGGCAGCCTTTTTGCGGTTTCATTCGTTGGATTTGTGGAGGGCTGGGCTCGAGCAGCAACATCTCTCTGTTGAGCAGCTTGCTTCCTTTTCGTTCGCAGATGCTTGCATTGCAGCGCCCACTGTTCCGTCTGGAATTATGGCGCGCATGCAGCGTCTTGCGCAACAGTGGCTTTGCCGACCGGTTGGGGACTTAAATGACTGCTTTCGTTGCTTTACCATTTGTGTGCATCCCTGGGCCCGCTAAGGCTGGTGCAGATGCTGAAGCCGCCATGGTGCCCTCTGCGGCTGAAGCGGTACTTTGGCAATCATTTGCGAGCTGCAAAATTCTTTAGTAAAAGGTTTGCAGCCATGTATGTGTCCTGTACGTGCACGCACATAGACTGAACATTTTGGACCGAGGCCCCTCAAGCATCAAGTCCATCCAATCCATCGCGGCAGGCCATTGTGTTGTGTAATCAACGGTGTTGATGTAAGTATACAGCCATCTTTGTGTCCTCCACGTGCATGCACATAGAGTGAAAACATTTTGCGCCCAGGCCCCTCTAGCATCAAGTCCATCGAATTCTTCCTGTAACTATGCATCCGAGTATGTGCCCTGAACATGCATGCACATGACTCAAACACAAAAGCGCCCTTTTGAAACTGTCCTGCCAGGCACCAGAAGGAACCACCGAACCTGTACGCTGTCGTAGCGGTTCGTGGACTGCCACTTGTCAGAACTATGATGTTCACCTTGCTTTTTCCCCCCTCCGTTCTGCTTGTACTTTCTGAGGGGATGAGCCAAAGCGAACGTCTCACAGCCCTTCGTGCTGGAGTCCGCGCATCTCATTTCCGGTAAAAAAAGGGCCGTTCGCAACACTTGCATCGTTCAGTTGCAATCTTATCCTGTTTTCCTTCAGTGGCACTCTTATCATTTGTGCGGCTGCTGCTTCTGTATGAACTCACTCCTAAACGGCCAATCTCACAGTTTCATACTTGTGCTTTCTTTCCTTGCCCTTCTCTTTTGACTGGGAAGCCCTGGTCACATCAACTGTAAAGAACTCAAACAATAACTTTCTCACAGGCCTAGCGCCCAAGCCACGAATTTCTATTAACGACGAACCTGAACCTTTCAAGTGAATTCAATTCCAACATTTCACGCCCTCTCCTGTTCCCACCTCCCTTTTGCTTGCTTCAACCGCTCTTTCAAACGGGAAGTCTGGGCTGCATGCTGCAGTGACACTGCTTGCCTCGGCAATCAGAGGTTCCTGGTAACATCAAGTTTCAAGAACTCAGTAACTCAACCAATAATTCTCTCAGAGGCCTATCGCCCAACCCGCGACTTTCAGATCTCAATGAAGCACCCTCTAAATGAACATCCATCCAGCCAAGTCCAATTATCTCACTCCCGTTCTATTGATCTTTCTACCTATCCGTCTATCTCTCCATCGATCTTTTTCTCTATCCAGTTATCGACCAATTGGTCTATCTATTGATCGACCTATTTCTCTATCTATCTGTCTGTCTATCAATATATCGACTCGTTTTTCTATGTATGTATCTCTCTAAATACCTATCTTTCTTACTTCCTGTTGTTAATACTTTTCCTTTTGTGCTGTTCCCCTCTTACCCCGCTTTTCATCGACGTAGGTATCGACCCCCCTTCTAGACAAAAGATTCTTTTCTCTGTCTCCTTACTTTGCCTTTGTGTCCATTTGTTTATCTCGTCTCTTTGTCGCTTTCTTATACCACAAAGCTACTGGTTGTCCCTTTATTTGTTTGATCTCTATTTTGTTTTTTTTGATCTCGTCTCTGTGTCAACCTCATACACAAACGTTGGTAGTTTAGTAGCGGCTTTGAAGGGCACAAATTTCAAAACAAAAGGGTTTGTTTTTAAATAGATATTCGGCATTACTTCCACTACTCTTACTACTACTACTACTACTATTATTACTTTTACTATGACGTCCTCATGCACCGTCTCTGGTTCAAACGCACCTCTTTGCAGCATTCCAGCCAGACTCAAAGCCTGATGCTTAGATTGCTTTCACCAGGCCCCCAGACACAAGCCAACGCCTAAGGTCAAGGTCTATCACATTGTGACCGTTGCGCCTTTCTTCCAGCCAGTGATGCCTGCCATTTCGTTGTCGAGTGCTCAGAAGCTTCTCCTTCCATCACCTGTTTTGTCCATGGATTTGCCATTCTTTCTCTCAGGCTCTCGACTCCTTTGTGGCTTGGACCTTCATATGCACAGCCTGCTGGCTCCAATTTTGTCACACTTCGGGAAGAAGCTGTCTTGTTTGACGCCGCAACATCGTACGAATCCTCCTCCCACGCACGCCCGGGGGACATTTTTCTCACTGGTGGACCCGTGGTTGTTGTGGATGGATATGCCATGCTCCCTGTAGACTGTGGTGCTTTGGAATCGAAATTTGTTCGGCTGGCATACTCTACCGAGTTTATGTGCCCAAAGAACCTGGCTGTCTTGGACTTGGACAGCGCCCCTGTTCGCTCTGCCATTCGACGCGTGAAGCACCGCCAGGGGCAGTCTTTGTGGAAATTATGGATTTCGAGTCTGCACTGCAAATGCCAACAAATCAACGAGCCGCATGCACCACACAGTTCGAGTTGTCCGGTCTCCGACCCACTGAACCATGAGACTCGTACTTTCCTTTCTTTGCTGAATGTCTCGGCAGTGACCAGCATGACCTCAAGTCATTGCTGGTGGTTCGCAAGCAGCTTCCACACGGGCGTCCCCGCTTTACACCTCATGCTTCGTGCTGTTGACTTTGCGCAAGCAGTCCTTGGTTGGAATTTGGATGCCGCTTGGTCCTTGCTTTCTGCAGCCACCTCTGATCACCAAATCAGAATTTTGGTCACAGCCCTTTCGTGCCATTATCCTCATGGATTGCTCATAGCTCACAACCCCTCCAAGGGTGCTTTCTTGTTCCTGCCACAGAGTGCTCCCTTCTTTGTGTCTTATGCCACCGCACTCAAGTGGGCCAAAGTGTTCCCGGCAACTCCATGTATGCTTTTCACACAAGAGGCGCACTCTGATGTTGGCCATTACGAGCCTTGTCATGCCAATCTTGCTTCGGGGGTCCCGCCTCCGCTTGTGGATTTGAGCGTGGCACAAGGGTCTCTTCCGCCCCTACTAGGCAGAGGTTTTGTCCGCGAAGGTGGTTGCCATGCCTCTGCCTCTTCCTGCCAACAGGAACCTCCACCTCCTGTGCCACCTCCTCAGGCCAGCTCACCGGTGACCACACCTCCAGTTCCAGCCGCCCATCACATCAGTCTGACACCCACGCATCCATTTCAGATTGTCACGATGCCGGAGCCAGGTATTGAGAGAGTGGAACAGCCTAGCCGCAAGACCTTCTGTTCACTGCCAAGGTTGTGCTCGGATCCAGACTGTGTCGTTTGTTCGGATGAGCTTCCGGTGGCCCCAACGCAACTTGACACATCCTCGGAAAGTGAGGGGCCAAGCGCTGACCTTGTTGATGCTGTCGTGCGAGAAGCTACACCGCCGGCAAAACGAAGCAAGAGATCAGACGAGCAGTCAGGTCGGCAGCATGCGCAAAACTTGCCTTGTTCTGATCCCTCGAGCTTGGATTTTGGCGCAAGAGGGCTGTCTTGTTCCCGGGACGAAGACCTGATCAAGCCCTGTTCTGCTTGTGAGGCCGCTGTTGAGGACCCAGTCGAAGACTTTGGGCTTCGACGTTCCAATGAAAACGTCGACGATGACCCCATCGAAGACTTTTCTTCTTCTCCAGCCTCCGCCCACATCGCGGGTGCCGCAGACAACGCTGGCCAGGTTGATTTGTATCATGATGGCTGTTCGTGCGTTGGCCTCTATGCATATTGCATTTGTGGATTTCTGAGACGCCAACCACAACAGCGCCACCTCCCAAGCATGGTTGGGGCCAGCTCTACTGAGGAGCTTGGTCGCGTGAATACCAGCAGTGCACAGTCTTTGGAGAGCGCGCCAGCGAACTACAACAACCAAGCACCACAACGGCCGCCGCCGCAAACACCTCCAGCAACATTACCCAACGACATGTACCATACATTGCTTTCTCTGGGTGTGCCACCCCTTATTGCCAGGGACGCCGCTTCCAGACACCCAGACTGTGTCAATGCAGCCTTGGACTGGGCGTGCTCCTCCGATCGCCGCCATCAAAGACAGCACATCGACGGAGTGATTGATGTTGAAAGGGCCGAGGAGGAGTGCGGCCTTCCCATGCCCATACCGCCAGCACCTGCCTCATGGACACGACTATTGCCAGCAGGCACCCTGCACTTACACTTACAAGATCTTGAAGATCCACAGGAGCAACCCGACACATCCGACCAACCCTCCATCCAGACAGGGCAAGTATCCAACACATCCAACCAACTTCAACGCCTCGAGCAGCCCCAATCACTTTCCACCTTCCAGCAGCATATGAACACACGCACTCTTGCCTCAGCCATCCAAGCAGCTGCCTCCGCCTTCTGGCTAGGGAGGCATGACGCGGTAGAAGCTGAGAGTGGCAGGCTTTACGAGGCCCATTGCAACATTGCACCTCGGAATGTCGCAGCGCTCACTGATCTCTTTTTGGATTTACCCGTTGCATGGCCCGTCCAACCTGCAGATTACAACCTGACCTTCGAAAGCCTTCATGCCTGGGAAGTGGAGCTCTTTCAGCAAAGAGCAGTGGACTCTCATACGTATGGTGGCACCATTGCAGATGCTTGGCATCAGCCCCTGGCCTTGCCAAAGCTTTTACCATTTTTTGCTGCGGTCCTGTGCCGCTTTGCAGAGCATGCCGGCATTGGCCGTGATTTTGTTTTTGGCTTCCTGATGTCTTTTGCGCCCTGGGTCGTTCATCGAGATGTCCATGCTATCTTCAACCCTCTCAAGCCAGAACATGAGTGCAGGCCACGCATTTTCTCCACACTCATAGCAGAGAGCAACACTGGAAAGTCTCCATTTTTCCGCCTGTGCTTGGATGGAGTGTTTGTTTCCACACCCGGCAAACAATGTCTCACAGACAGGCTCCAGTCTCAGTTTGCCGCCGCAGGGCCTGGCAAGGACAAGACTCTGTTTGTGCAAAACTCTACAAATTCTGACTTTGCACGCCGCATGAAGGCCAGCGATGGGCACATTGCTTGGTTGAGTGAGGAGGCTTGGTCAGCTGTAGATGTTGCCTGGGCAAAGGGCAAAGGCAAAACACAACCCACGCCTATGAAGATCAATCAGGCCTACTTACAGAACACACAGAACGGCCAAGCGTATGGCCCTCTCAGCATCAATGCTGAGCAGTTCTACATCCCCACAACAAATTTCACATATTTCCATGCCGCGCAGCCTAAGCTGGTCCACGATTACTGGGGCCAAAGCTTTTTTGCCGACTGCCCATTCAACGGCATGGGCTGGGAGTTCAGGCCTACTTTTTTGTTCCCGGGAAAGATTCTGGACGAAGCCGAGAACTCTCCACATGTCACCTTCCAGGGCGCAACAGCTTTCATGCTAGACTTGTTTGCAACCTTGGCAGGGCTCATGGGACACACCATGGGTTCCAGAGCTTTCCACACATGCCCTCTAGAACTCACCAGTGAAGCTGCTATCCTGTGGAAGACTTTCCACCGAGTTGCTGAACAAGCAAAAGACAACGTGCCAGACTTTGCAGCTGGTGTGGTTGGCAAGCACTGCTTCACAACCACCTCCCACATCACTACATCGCACCTGCTTCACAAAGCCTTTGAACATTGCACAGCCAACCGAGCGCACCTCCCATTACTTCGTGCTGGCGACCCAGACTACCTTGCAGCCTTGGCGCAGCAACCTTTGGACTTTCTTCGCCAAATTGCACCCCAGCACATTCTAGCCGGCCCAGAGCACATTCATTTCATGCTCCGAAACATGGTCACTCTTCACAATGAAATGCGGCTTCCTCTCCACGAGCGAGCTGGCCCACAGACTTTGGATGACCGAGGATCCCGGCCAGCCAGACAACCACGCGCATGCGCGCGATCACAGGCAGGGCAGCTCAACCCTATGTCCGATGACGACAAAGCTTTGGCCATCCTGCTGCAAAAGTGTCAGCACCAGCAGTACATAACCGTGACCCAGGCCAACACAGCCATCCCTGCCAGGTTCGGTTTTCGTTCAAACCGCGATGGCTTGGAGCGCCTCTTTGATTTGGCGGCGCGCTACGGCGCCGGCCAGCGCGAAGGCAGTGCGCAGCAGTCTTTGAGGCTGCGCCTCCACTTAAGCTCCATGCCAGAAAGCAACAGGAGACATCTGAACTTACCACTTCTCACCGTACCTCCAGCCATGACCGGGAGCGGCAAAACTTTCAAGAGGCCAGCAGCTCACATCCCGCCAGAGCAGCCAAAGCCTAAAAGCCACAAAGCGCAGCCACCGCAAGAGCAGCAGGCAGCGCCAGAACAAGCCCACGCTGCGCCAGCCAGAGCAGAGGAGGCAAAAGCAGACAAGAGGGAAGAGCTGGGTCCACCGCTCATTCTGGACGGTCTCCCACTCAGTGCCTTTGATGTGGCTAGCCGCATCAACGCCAGCTTGGAGCAGAGGAATGACACTCTACGGGTCAAGGCCACCGCCCTGAAGCGCAAAAAGCTCAAGCAGCTCCTGCCCTTTAGCCTCCGATGTGCAACCTGCAAGCACAACACTTGCACATGGTCCGGCATCGCAGAAATGGATGCCACGTGTAGATCCCTATCTTACTTTGCATACACAGGCAAACAACATGGCCAGCCCAAGCCACCCGTGAAGGCAGGCAGAAAGTCTTCAGGAAGCCGCCCTGCCCTTTCAGAAACCCAGGTCGTTACTCATAGCGGGCCCTCGGACCAAGCCTCGTTCATGGCAGCTGTGTCCAAACATTTTCAAGCACAACCGTTGAACCAGAGCTTGACCATCCAGTGCCACAAGCGCAAGCCGACCAAGAAGGGCTTGACTTGTTGTTTTACTTGCAAAACACATTGCGATGAGAAAAAAGGCCGCAAGGACTGTCCATGGTCGGGCATGGCCACCCTCAACACACAGGCAGATCCTCCGCAAATTCTCATCCGCACTTCGCCCTCATCAGCGCATGCGCCCGATGAGAAGCGGTTGTGGGGCACACTCACCCACAGGCAACGCACTTTGGTCTCAAGCACAAGCCACCAGGCGCGATTGCGCACGATTGACGGCCTTTTAGCGAACATGCGGCCGCGGAAGGCAGGTGACACCAAGCCTAAAAAACCAAACTTGCGCCAACTTCAAGGCTTTCTTCAGCGCTTTAGACAGAAGACAAAGGCACAGAGCAAAGAGATTCCCCATAGCAACAAGCAAACCTACTCTGCAGCAGACTTTGAATATCTGCGTGACCGCCTCAACGCAGACATGGGTCGAGCCACTGCCATCTCACCAACGGACTCTCGCCTTCGCCCCTCGGACCGGCAGCTCCGCTGCATCGATTTGCATTTGTCCGAAGACATGGTCTGCGCTCCCTTGATATGCCCACAGCTTCTCCACTTGACTTTGGACCTCCTCCCAAAACCTTGGAATTTGAAGTTCTCAGCTGATGGTACATATCGCTTGTTGTTCGGCCAGTACACCCTCCTCACACTGGGGGTGAATGTGAAGAACTGGTCCCAGCGCAAGAGCAATCATCATTTTGCCTACCGCTCAAGCTTCCGACCTCTTGCTTTTGCCCTGGCAAACACAGAGGATGGTGATGCCTACAAGCATCTTCTAGCCACCCTCCTGCGGACAGCAAACACTTTGGGGCATGACTTGCAGCCGCAGCACATTACGCAGTTTCATGGGGATATGCACAAGGGCCTTGAAAAAGCACGACAGGACATCCTCCCCAACAGCCAACGTCTGGCCGACTGGGCCCACGTTACAGGAGCCACAAGCCAGGGCCCTAGCGGGTTGCATGGCCTGCTCTCCAAAAGCCTCGGCGATGACAAGCACATCACCAGCATGATTCTGCAATGGTGCCGCCTTTCCAAAAGAATGACTGCCATGCTCTTCCACGTGGTGTGGTCAGCTCTGTTCGATTACTTGGGTCACCTGGGGCATGCACGCTTGGTTGTCTCACTTCAACACCAGTACTTCCACCAAACAGCCTGTCCACAGCGTCTCTGGTCAGCCCCATGGCGGTCAGGCCCTGACCGCATCATGCCAGGCACAGATGTCGGGTCAGCCCCACAAGAAAGCTGGCATGGGAACGTGCTCAAACCGTCGTTTCCCACCACCAAGTACGAGCCCATTGAAATTGCAAACAAATTGCAAGCTTTCATCGTTGAGCCTGCCCTCCTGGACTTGGAGGAAATGGCACAAGAAGGCAAAGCGTTGCAAGATTGGCCATCCATCGGCCAGTTCATCGACCAGCACACGCTGCGCAACGCATCGAGTTTGGCAGCAGAAGGCCGTTCCACACCTCACTCATTGCTCGAGCTGGGCTTCCATCAAACATTTGTGGACGCTGACAACAACTGCTGGATGCTGGTTCCTGCCTCACGCTGGAAGGTGGATTGGACAGGAGCACGCCCAAACCAGAAAAAGAAGCAATACAAGGAACGGTCTTTCTCCCCACTCGCGCCCTCCACAGTCAATGCCTGTGTCAAGCTGGTGCAGGCCACAAGCCCCGACCAAGTTCGAAGCATCCTTGACAGCTTGGGTTTGTATGAGTCCACCACCGGACACTTTCAGTGGCAAAAGGCTGCCAAGCTCTTTGATGATTGGAACTTGGTGGTGCAAGGCCCAATTTGCGAGCAGTACTGGCAACTGCATGGCGCGCCACTTTGCCCGGAGGCGGATCGCAATCCACATGCTTTTTGCCTGTGCTTCAATTGCGGTGTGGCCGCACGCTGGGGGCCATGCGAGCACGCGTACTCCCTCATGCTCCACCAAAACACCATCGATGTGGTCCAGCTGCCGCGTCCACGGCCCAAGGGCCGGCCAAAGACACGCTCACAGCATTGTCCGCCCGGTGGCACCCTGACTCCAGGGCCAGCTGTCTCGAGAGCTTCTCCAGCCACGCCTCTCTCCGCAGATGTACTTCAGTCGCAGGCCTTGTCTGCTTCGGAGTCCGTCCTGCGAGAATTGCTCCGTCGCGCCGGCTGCGGCCACTACTTCCCGGCCATGAAGCGGCACGGCGCGACGGTCCAAGCTCTTTCATCCTTTGGCTTTGCTGATTTCGTCACGATCTTCGGCATGAAGGTTTCCGAAGCTCACATTTTGATGTCGACCTTGAAAGACGAGGCTGGGAGCATTTGTGCGAAAGAACTTTGGAGCTGCCACCATGTTCTTCTCACTGACATTTCCATATACTTTCAAGATTTTGCGTGAGGCATCAGCAAGTGCGGTGAAGACCTTAGTGCTACTGCTTGTTTCTTTTTGTATGCCTCCAACAACAAGATTTTGCCTGAGGCGTCAGCAAGTGCAGTGAAGACCTTAGTACTACTGCGTGTTTCTTCTCGTACGCCTCCAACAACATGCTTGAAGCGCGCAGGCCAGAAGAGCAGAAAACATGCCACACAGCGGGGTCAGGGCCTCATACCTATACCGCCCAACTGTCGCCACTTTCCCCATAGTAGGGCTGTCGCTTTGCCGTAATCTTTTGCTTTTCTTTCTTTTGCATTCCTTGAGGAAAACTGCCAACATAGCGGCCCGCAGGCCTGTTACATCCAAGCTTTTGGCTCCAACTGTTTACGCATGTTCGATTGGCCCGGGCTGTCATTTTCTTCTCGCTACCTTTCTTCATCTTAGATGTGAGGCGTCAGCAAACGTTGTGAAGACCTTAGTGCTGCTGCGTGAAAGAACTGTAAATATGGCACTGCAATTCTCAGCCAACATCTCCTTTTGAGATTTCCTTTAAGCCGCGTGTGAGGTATCAGCAAGTGTTGTGAAGACCTTAGTTCTGCTGCGTGTTTCTTTTCGTACTCCTCCAACCGCATGTTCGAAGCGCCCAGGCAGGCAGACCCGAAAGTATGCCACACAGCGGGGTTAGGGCCTCAAACCTATCGCCCATGGCTGTGTGAGCTTTTGCTTTTGGTTCTTCGCCTCTCCGTCAGGAAAACTGTCCACATACGGCTCCGCAGGCCTGGAACATAATATGCTCGATTGGCTTCAGCTATCAGATTCTTCCCATTGAGATTCCTTGTCACATGAGAGGCTTCAGCAAGTGTTGTGAACACCTTAGTGCTCCCTGCGTGTCCCTTTTCGGGCGCATCCAACAACATGTCGAAAGCACCCAGGCCAAAAGAGCACAAAGTACGCCGCAAAGCGGGGTCCGGGCCTCATGCTGTCTGTACTTTCGCCACTCGTGCCGTAGTAGGGCTGTCGATTTGCCATTCTCTTTTGCTTTTCTTCTTTTGCCCTCTCTTAGGAAGCCTGTCCAGATAGCAGTCCGCAGGCCTCGTACTAGTTTGTGACTTCTTCAATTTTATCGATGTTCCTTTAGCTTTTCGATCAGCCATGTCTTTGGAGGCCTCGCCTCGTTTGTGGAGAGTTCCTTCGGCTGCACAATGCGTTCCGCTTACTCCTGTCTGCACCCTCATACTCTTGCTTGCTTCTAAGGGCCTGTCTCAGCGTGACCGGCTACTCGCACTACGCCGGGCACACGCGCTGTAAAAAGGATTTGCGCCAGAGCTTCTCATTGTCGTCCAAACTCATGGCTGCATGGTTGCTTGCATGGCCACCTGCATTTAGCCACCAGAACCCAACGAACGCCACCTAAGTGGAGATGCGAAGGGCTCTACTCAGCTAGCAATGAATAAGGGCCAAACCTTCTGACCCCAAATATGTCTCCTACGCCAGTTCTCTTTCTCTTTGCTCTTTCTCAAACTCTGTGATAGGTCGGAATTTCTCTGTCACCTACACTATTCCAATGTATTTTGCCAGCTATAACACCTGTGTCTCTGCTACGGACACGACATTGATGTAATTGGCTAGGAACTACAAAGAAACCTGCATTATTCCAATGTTTTTTGCCAGCTACGACAGCCCTGTCTCTGCTAGATATACCAAATTGGTCTAGTCAGCTAGCAAAACATATGTAACCTGCACTATTCCAATGTATTTGGCCAGCGACACCTGTGTCTTTGCTAAGGACACGAAATTTCTGTAATTAGCTAGGAATTAATAAGAAACCTGCTCTATTCCAATGTTTTTATTTTGCCCGCTACGGCAGCTGTTTGTCGTGCAAGGACCCTCAATTGCGGCAATTAGCAGGAAAATGTCAACCGGATGATTCTGAAAAAAATTCCCGAAAAAAAATGAAAAAAATCCCAAATTAAAAGCGTACCCGTATTGTAATGTATGTGTGTTATGTAATGTAAGTATCTAATGTTTGTACTGTATGGTATTGTAATGTGATGCAATGTAACATAATGCAACCGCAATGCAAATGCAATGCAATGCAAAGCCATATATGGAATGTAATGAAATGTAATGCAATGTAACGTAACGTAAGGTATGTAAGGTATGTATGGTATGTATGTATGTAATGTAAGGTAAGGTAAGGTAATGTAAATGTAATGTAATGTAATGTAATGTATGTATGTATGTATTTATTTTTCCTGAAGGTTTTCAGCTGTTGCCTTTTTGGCAAGTTGTTCGAGGCCTATGCACTCCACGTTCAGTTGGCGGTTGCCTCAGAAGAAGTCCACTTCGATGGAGTCTTCGTGCTCGTCAATTTGGGGCGACTGCCGCTGTGTTGGGTTGTGCGGCTGTTGTGGGCTTGGCGGCTGGGTGTCATGGCCTGTAGCCCGGAGTCTGTTGGTGCTCCCAGAGTGCGTCGCCAAGGCATACGGCTGTGAGGCTGTCATGGGGCCGTGAGGCGTAGCCGTGCTCTGTGGTGACGGGCGCTGTCCTGCTTCAAGGCTGGGTGTCATGGCCTGTGCAGGATGTCGTTGATCTTCTGCCTGAGTCAGGGGTGTTGCAAAATGCAACCTCCTTGGTGTCGGGTGTTTGCCCCCTTCGGTCATAGGAGCGTCCCTCTGTCGTTCATGGGTGGTTTCCCCACCTGTTTGCCGTGCAAAGAAGTTGGTCAAAGGCGGCCCCTTTGCAGGGCCTCTTGATACTGGCCGTCAGAATCACTCTTTGTTGGCCATCCAAGTGCAAGGACAGTCCGCATTGTGTGCAGGCGACCTTACTGCCCTTCTGCCAAAGAACATGGCTTTGGTGGCCATCATGGCTATGTGGGTATGGCTGGTCCAAACAGCTGCTTGTGAGAAAACTTTGAAAGGTGGTTTCGTTGCTTCTCTTGTGAATGCTGTTGCCGCATTTGACACATCGAAGATAGCCAGTCGTCTCTTCCAACTCATGCTGAGTCTGTTCAACCTCTTGGTTTTGTTGTTGCTGGAGCAGTTGCTGGATGACCTGCTGTCGGGTCTTCTTCTTGGGCAAGGGCACATGTGGACTTGCCGGTTCAGTCAGGTTTTCCTCAATGCTCAGTTGTGGACAGGGTTCCATGAGCCTTTCTTCGATCACCCCAACTGTCAAGGCTTGGTGGACTCGGATCCCACATGCCCCACATTGGTAACCACTGCGGTGTGGTGCCCATCGGTGCAAGGGTGCGATCCATGGTTTGTTGCACCTCCCAATGAGCTGCTTCTTGTACTGCTTGGTGTGCTTGCCGTGATGTCGATCTGGTTTTTGATGCAGGTAGTGGTCTTTGTCCTTGTAAATCTTGGCAAGTCGTTCAATGGCGTGCTGGTAGATGAGCTCGGCATCCTCATCTACAACTTGCTGCCAGTTGGTTCGTTGGCTGCTTTGAAACTCTTTTGCTCGTTCCCATGCTGTCAAAGCTGCATCCCGTTGTCGCCTTCTCAATTGTGGTTCACTGCCTGGTGCTTCAGGTGATCTTGTGTTTCTGGAGACATATAGCACAGTGACTCTGTTGAAATCCTGTTCGGTGACCTGTTCCAGGATGTCAAGGAATGGGCCCCTGTTCTTTGGATGGGTCCACGCCTCCCAGACCGAAACCAACTGTACAATGACGCGTACAGTCGTAGTTGTGTGTTTGGCCAGTGCCACTAGTCCTTCCATCAAGGCCCGGGCTTTGGTGTGGGGTGTGACCGTTGTGCCTGTGATGGCTCCGAGCCTTTGGAGTTGGCCCATGCTGAGACTGTGTACGCAAAGCCCAAACACCCAAATTTGATCACGTGGTATTGATGTATGGCAAGTGGCGCCAACTCACGCCAAGCCCCATGGCCGTGGTAAGGGTGTCTAATGTGCTTATGTTCTTGCGGTTCAAGGGTAGCCATCCCGCCGACCAAAGTGGTGTCTCATCATCCGTGAGAATGCGTTCTGCCCACTCAGTGGGCATGGGCTGGTGGTTCTGGGTCTGGTGCCATTTGCATAGCCATAGGATATGCTTGGCTGTGGCTGGCACGCTGCAGATCGGGCACTGTTTGGGTTTCCCATCTTCTTTGTAGTGGATTCCCCCTTGGGTCCAGGTGCGGATATACGTCTTTTGATCTTTTGGCAGCGCTTTGATGACCTTGCG
>JAODVM010097982.1:0-16397 GCA_025400095.1 Phenganax marumi | reverse complement strand
TCAAAATCAGAAAAATCTAAGCTGTATGAAAACCGTTGTTCAATAATTGAACTGTAAATTAACTTATAAAGGTTTTAGTTAGAACAATGACAATGCAAAACCTATATTTGTTGATTATAATCCAGTTTATGATCTCAGATAGTACCCCAAAAGTGGCGTCGTGAGAAAAGCTAATTAGCATCTTGTGCTATGTGACCAGACCTTTTCCATGAAAAAATGGTGGACTTTATAGGCCTGATCACATAAGGTGAGAAAGGTTAATTGAAGTCATTCACTATGTTAATGTATATTTTTTATTGATAGGGAACAATGATTTGTGGCTGGGACAAAAGGGTAAGTAGAATGAATATAAGTTACAAAATATATATTTGATTTCGAGATTTTTACAACAAAATCTTTTAGTCATACTCCTGGTCCTATATATATTTAAAGCTTTCTAATTAAAATGGGAAAGTTAAACACTATTTGTAGAATACAACTTGGTTCTTTTTCTATTCAATAATTTTTGTAATATTTAATCATTTTAGGGACCTGGTCTTTATTACGTGGATAGCGATGGCAGTCGTCTTTCTAATAACATATTTTCAGTGGGTTCTGGCTCAACCTTCGCTTATGGAGTTCTCGACAGTGGTTATCGTGAAGATTTGTCAGTAGAAGAAGCATATGATCTTGGGGAGAGGGCAATTTATCATGCAACTCATAGAGATGCTTATAGTGGTGGAGTTGTGAACAGTAAGTTTGAGAAATGTTTTTATGAATAATAACTTTTTTGAAATTTTTTGAACTTTCCAATTTTATGCCAAACCTTCCCAAAATTCTGCTAGAAACTACACTCTGACCTATATGCCCCAAAAATGTCTTTTCCAGATCATGAAAACATGTTTTTAAAATTTGAAATATTTACATTGTGTTATACATAGGCACCTGCTTTGACACATAAATTTTGTATTTCCATGATATGTTTTCCTACTGGTTAAGAAGTTAGTAGGGTTAACGTTTGGCTTCATTACCACTAGGAGTAATGCAAAACATGTGTATTTAGTGTATCATATGAAAGAGACAGGCTGGATTAAAGTATCGCAAAATGACGTTGGTGAACTTCATTACAAGTATCAAGATGAGAAAAAAAGATGAACATTGTGTGATTTGTGTCCTTTAAATGGACGTCTACATCTCTATTACTGTTCAGTGAGGTTTGTGTCATAAAAGATTTAATTCCAAAGTGTGTATGAGTATGTTAGCCATATATCAACTTAGTTCTCAGCTGATTTCTACCAAAATTTTAGCAGTTTTCGCGCCTTTCATGAAAATCCGGTCAAAGTTTTTTGAGATGTTTTGCTTACAAAAAACCAAAAGTGAAACACTTGTTATCATGGAAATGGAAATGAAATGAATGCAGTAAACAAATAGCCAAGATTTATTAAAATATGCGTACAAAAATATAATTTAAAGTAGAAAACTAGACCTCATTTCATTCCACAAACACGCCAGCTAATGGCCCCAAACGTTGGTTTCTTACTTATATGCCATAGGAAGCACTCTTGTGTACTGCTGTGTCTGCAATAAATAGAAAATAATTGAATAGTTATTAATAATCGCATATATTAGCTGCGATTTTTCTCGTGTTGAACGATGTGAAAAAGTGGATATGTGATGAATACACTTGATCCGATAGTTTTGCTAGTGCACTCGTAAGTCAACTCATTCAATCACATACGCTAGGGGGAGAAATGTCGCAGGAAAAATTGCCCGTAAAATGGGCCTTTTGATGAATACACTGCATTATTTGATCATCTTACCCGAGGGTTTTGAACTGCAAGGATATGCGAGAGTTTAACAAATTTTCCACGTTTTTTCAAACATTCGAAGTACACTCGTCCTCCAACGGTGCCATTTGTATCTCCAGCTAAAATGAAGAAGAAACTACTAGTAGAGTTGAGAATCTCACCAGCAGTAAGATGTATTGCGTGTCTATAGATATTCCTACCTGAGATATCTAGCTTCAGTCCAGCATAGATTCCTGATTTGAAATTCGAATGATAAACTGGGCCCACGTATTTCACAATGCCTGGAAGGTTTTGTTTCTTACCTAAACGAATCGCACATTTTATTTAACGAATTAAGTTTGATGTTTGAGAGCTACGATTTTGATTTGAAATAGCAGCAGTATTAACGAAGTACTGTATAGTGAAAATATTTGAAAGTAGTATACACGGTAGTTATGACTAAAGCTATCTTTAATGCGTACCGTCAACGACAAGTTCAACCAATACTCGATCTCCAAGCTTCACATACTGCATTGCGTACTGGTCAGCGCTCACACTTCCACTGTCATGCTCGGACTCTAACTTTTGACTATCGACCAAAACAATTTTTGGTGCCCAGTCTTTGCTGTTGTGTTCGCGGTCACGATCTTCCTTTTGATTGGTCGACAGAGATCGGTTCCCGTATGTAGACTTCGGACGAGTTTGATAAAAGATTGTGGGTTGGGATTCGTCATATTTTTGAGTCGTATCATTGTCCTTTTCAGAGAGAGAAATAAGCAATAGGCTTAGCACTAGTGGATGTCGATAATGACGAGACAATGATGCTAATTATTTTATAATACGCGAAGAACAGCTTGGCAAGTCAAAGAATAAGTTTGATTTCGTTCCTGTTGTAATAACACTTCTTTCTGAATTTGACTACCATTAGCCTTTCTCACGACGCCATTTTTTGGGTACTTTTCGTGAAAAAAATATGTCAAAATCAAAAAAATCTAAGCTGTATGAAAACCGTTGTTCAATAATTGAACTGTAAATTAACTTATAAAGGTTTTATTTGGAACAATGACAATGCAAAATCTAAATTTATTAATTATAATCTCAGATAGTACCCCAAAAATGGCGTCGTGAGAAAGGCTAATTAGCTACCCTATGAGTTTTTTTTATATCCGAAGTCGTGGGTTCTGTTCAAATTTCAACTTCGTGTAAGCTTCTATGAAAGAGAGAGTCGTTGAAAGTAAAACGGATAAAAACAACAATTACCTCTTCGTCGTTCTTGTCCGTAATTTGAACTCTGTATTTTGCATCCCTTCTTGGTGATCGCCTGCGAGGCAGCCCACGTGGTGGTGTTAATATCTGTCTGTACATGTCCAGTTGACTTGGCCAGGTCTGCGAATTCCTTATTCTTCGTCCACATCTACCAGGAGCGGTGCTATATAGTGAAGAATAATAATGAATTTGAGGCAAAAGTGAGCTGACAGGCAAGCTGTTGAAATCGCTCAATAATGACTCTTGAAAACATGCAAATTCATGTATATACCTTGGTCTTTTAAGTTTTCTAGTTCCACTGTTTTGAATGTATTGTCTTAACACAGTCTGAAGTTGAATGCATTGTTGTTCCAATTCTCGAAGTCGAACTGTTTGCTCTTCTGAAAACAACTCGGTATCCACTGCTTCTATTTTAGCAGCTTCAAAGTCGGACTGAAGTTTCGCTAACTGAGTATTCAATTCCTACAAAAAATAGGAAGTTTGTAAATAATTTGAATCTCTGCTCTTGATGTAGAGCATTTTAAATCAACGAGGATGAACTGTTTGCGTAAATACGTGTACAACAAGTCTTCTTCAATGTTATCAACATGTACAATCCCTGACCTCATTTTGGACACTGAATACTCAAGTCTTACTTGTTTTTGGTTTAAACTTTCTTCCAAAGATTTTTCGTTATTTTTCAACTTTCCTTCAATTTCCATTTTTTGCTTTTCTAGGGCAACCATCTGCTCCTTCAATGAGCCTGCTTCCTTTCTCAGATTTTCCGAATTCTCTATTTTTGCAACCAGATCCTGAATAATTGAAACTCTTAGTTGATCAAACTTTCAGTCCTTTGCTTAAGATAATCTCTTTGTAGATCAAATGCAAGATCTTACCTTTTGGTGAAATTCGGAATTCTTAATCAAGACACTCTGCTGCATTTCTTTCTCGTGTATAATCTTGGTGTACATCTGCAATGAGTACAAAAAACCCCTTTTTTCGGTTTCTTTTGGTAATGATGTGGCTGTTGTAGTTGTGATAGTAAAAATGGCAATGGTAGTAAGTGTTGATGATGTAAGAAAATTCTGTGCAAACTGGTGAAGATGTTTTTACCTCTTGAATGTCAGCGTATTTTCTTTCCATTTCTTTCAGTCTTCGTTCATTTTCGACAAGTTTTTCTTTAGCGAGCTGTGTAGGAATTGGTTCAATGTCATACTATGGCTGGTTAGATTTTACACAATGTTCATTAATTCGGTGATATCGTCATGTTCCAGTAACAAAAACACTCCCCTTGTTCCTGACTTCAACACCCTAATCCTAAGCAATTCTAGTTTTTAACCGCGAAACGAACATTTCGCCAAAATTTCATCCAAAGCTTACCTTCAAAGTGTCTTTAAGTTCCGTTATCTGCAGTTGTAACACTTGATTCTTACGTCCACGTTTTCCGGACAACTTTCTAAAGTGTAAAGTAAGATTGTGACCAAAAAAACACCTTGTTTCGTAGGAAACGCTTCAAAACAGCTCCTAAGTCTGTTGCTAGCTTCTACAATTGCTTGCTGTTTCCTTACTGTTGATTCTTTAATTCTTTCGTGACGCTTTGCAACTCAACATCGAGTTTTATCGCTTGCTCGTTTTCTCTTTCATACTTTTCTTTCCATGCTTTTGAATCTGTGAGCAATGCTTCATTCTTTGCATTGGCTCTTCTATTTGCTTCTTCCGCTTTTGAAATTTGATTTTTCAAGAAGGCTATTTCTTCTTTGAGCTTGTCAACAGTCTCTAATTCACCCTCCTCTGTGGAGAAAAAGATATATGTTAACTGCTGTAGAAGATATGGAAAATTGGTAAACTGGAAAACTTTTGTAATGAGCTTCAAGTTCATGTTGTTCATCCTTCACCGTGCACAATTTTGAGGAAAGTTTGTTTCAACAGCTGAATTGAAGGATCCAATATTTCTATGGACTATGCTTTTGCAAAATCTCTGGGGCCGGTTGTTCGAAAGGTGGATAGCGCTATCCACTGGATAGTGATTTTTTCAGCCTTCGTAAAATTTTTCACTGATCGTTATAACATAATATTACGACTTCTAACGACAGATTAAAGTCTCTAGTGTTTACACTGTTGACCAAAATGGAAGTTTCAACATATGTTGTCCAATTTTATGAATGTTGAAAAATTCACTATCCAATAGATAGCGCTATCCACCTTCAGAACAACAGGGGCCGGTTGCTCGAAAGGTGGATAGCGCTATCTATTGGATAGTGAATTTTTCAATGTTCATAAAATTGCACAAAAAGTGTCGAAACTTCCATCTTGGTCAGCAATATAAATATTAGAGACTTTAATCTTTCGATGCAATTCGTAATTTTATGTTACAACGATCAACGAGAAATTTTACGAAGGCTACAAAAATCACTATCCAGTGGACAGCGCTATCAACTTTTCGAACAACCGGCCCCAGGCCCCTGAACCATATCTCTATCGAGACTTATTGAACGAATCTTGCTATCTATCTTCTAAACCACTAAATTACCATAATCGTACCAGCATTATGTCTTTTTAACAACTCGACCAATCTTCGGGACTCTTCGTTTGCTTCTTTCCATTTAGTTACAAGGGCGTCTTTTTGACCAAACTGCAAAAGTGATTAGTTTATTCATGTATATAATTTTCATCAGTGATAATTTGTAATTCACAAAATTCGCTGTTTGCCGCTTATTTTTAACTCAATGAACTAGAGAGTTTCTTCCTGACGAGCATAATAATTTGGCGTTAAGCCTGGTTTCCATATCATCGTAAGTGTCGTAAACGAAGAATCACGATATGTCTGAACAGCCACAATATTCTATCTTCTAACCAGTAAATCTTATAGAAAACATATACTGTTCTATTTTGGCTGATAAGAAAGATCGTGACTCTGTCTTTACGACAGTTACGACCATATGGAAACCGGGCTTTAGACGAAGTGAAATATACAATATAAGAATAGGACGCTATAATTTTCATATGAAACATACCAGTTTGTCAACAGCTTCAAGAGCTTTTACTGCTTCTTTGTAATCTTTCGATAACTTTTCGTTGTCTGCGGAGGCTGTTTTCAAGTTTTCTTTCATGTCGAAGATAATTTCTTGCGACTTCAACATGCCTAGCAAATGCTTTTCCAGCTCTTCGTTTCTTTGCAACATCTTCTCCTCGATGTGCTGCTGTTTGCTAGAGGATTGCTCCAGTTTTTCAAATTTCGTCTTCAACGATTGATTAAGGGCTTTCAAACGTCGGATTTCGTCTGTTTGTTCATTGTTGGACGTCTGGAGTTTCGCTAGTTTTCTCTCGAGGTTTTCAAGGTCCTTGTTTGTAAGCTTCACCGGCTGATTAGCTCGAACACTCGCGCTGAACAAAACTGGTTCACTTTTAGATGTACCTATGCGATTTTTGTTGACTTCAGCTGTGTTGGAAGATCTAGACTCGTTTCTTTGTACGTTTTGCAAATTGACGTCGCTTTTACCTTCATCGTTGTCAAATTCATCTTCACCTTGTTGTCGGTCGTTGTTTGAATCCATAGCGCCCTTATTTCCATCAGGCTTGCGACTGCCATCATTTTCAAGAGTGCTATGACGAATTTCCCGACTTTCATTGCCAGAAGTTAGCTTGATATCATTGCTTTCCGATTGAATTTGCGTGCCGCTTTTACGATCAAGTAGACCACCATTGTCCGAGAAGGTATCACCATTCTTACTATCATGGCTGCGACCAGCATTGTTAGGATCAGCAATTAACTTGGTGCCACTGTTTGACAAGTGGATGTTCGTGCTACTCTTGCCATCAGTTTGATGGCTGTTTGAGATGGAATCACTCTTTTTACTATCAAGGTTACGATTAGGACTATTATCAGAACTACTAGAGGGCACTTTACTTTTGTCAGTGCTATCACTTTGATTGGTACCTATGTTTACCACTTTCGTGCTACTTGTACCGTCATCTCGGTCGTTTTTACGGACACGAACGATTGAACTATCGTTAGAAGTCTTGGCATCACTATTTAACTTACTATTGTTGTCAACACTGGTATTGCTTGAACTGTTACTACTTTGACCAATAAACTTTCCGGAGTCTTTTGACTCTATTTCTGGTAAATTCTTCGTGAGCTCATTTGTGCCGCCAGAGATATCGTTATCATCATTTGTCTGGTCATCGTCAACGAGTTTTTGTAGCTCGGCTAAGATCCTAGCATGATCTTTCATGTCTGAATCATCGCTATAAACAGTTTCAGAACTGTTCCGATTCCCTTTGATCAAATCTGGAGGCTCACGTTTTTTCCCACTGGACAATACAACATCCGAACTACCGCTTGCCGATAATTCTTTAGACTCGTTTGAAGTGCTTGGTTTTAACTGTAACTCACTGTCATGTTGTTTCTCATGTCCGTTCATCTCAGGTCTATTTGTAGTGCTACCTGCAGCACTTAGCTCCTCAGGTAGTGTCTTTACATTCGTATCTTTTCGCTCACTATCCAAAACACCACCGTCAGTATTAGAGTTGGGATCGTTGATGTTTTTCGCAACTTCAGTTGATGATTTTCGAATGAAAGTTTCTGCGGAAAAGGTATTAGCTTCTGATCCAAAATCTGAATTTGTTTGCTTTACAAGTTCGCTGTTTTGTTGCTCC
Organism: Phenganax marumi; assembly: GCA_025400095.1. NCBI lineage: Eukaryota > Metazoa > Cnidaria > Anthozoa > Malacalcyonacea > Clavulariidae > Phenganax > Phenganax marumi. Next base: position 8,727 of record JAODVM010097982.1, on the reverse strand, counting down.
GCAGTGTCATTGTGAATGCTTTTCTGTTTACTAAGTTTCTTGCTTGGAAAAGTTGCCGCTTCATCATTGACTTCAGTTGACGGTTTTCGAACGTAAGTCTCCGCGGGAAAAGTATTAGCTTCTGATCCAAAATCTGAATTTGTTTGCTTTTCAAGTCCGTTGTTTTGAGATTCCACAGTTTCCTTGTAAGGCCTCCTCTGTTTGCTAAGTTTCTTGCTTGGGAAACGTTCAACTTCCTCGTCCGTGCTATCGCTTAGCATTGCTTCAGCTGCGCTATCCGTATCACTTGTCAGCGAAGAAACTTCACTGTCACTGCTCTCGTTGTCTTTACTGTCCTCTGTTTCTTGTATTGTGCCCAACGTTCCACTACTCATCTTAGTCAAGGCGTTTTTAACAACTGCGTTGTTTTTGTTCGAAGTTTTGGCGTTTTCTGAAGAATTTGTGTCGTTTTCTTGCAATTTTTTGTCGCGGTTTTCTTGAAGATTGCTTTGGTTTGTTAATATTTCTTCACTCATTTTTCTTTTTAAAAGAAACACAGGCATAAACACAATCAATATAAATTAAATAGATGAAATCTTAAATTACAAGCAAAAGTGCTTTGTAGGTTACTGAAGCCTGGTTATTATAGCCCCTATTACACGACCAAATTTTCTTTGACAAATTTCGTTTGTGAAATATTTTTGGATCGCGTAAATTAGGAATTTTTAACAAATTTAATTTGGCAATAACCCAGCTTTTGAACAAATGCATTTGTAAAGTTAAATTTGTTGAAAATTCCTAATTTACACGGTCAAAAAAAATTTCACAAATGAAATTTGTCAAAGAAAATTTGTTCGTGTAAAAGGGGCTTATCTATCGCCGATGGGTCGGCGATTTTCGCTGGACCATATTTTGCGCAACAGCGCACATGGGTTTGATTCGATAGCAGCGTCTTCGTTGCCTAGTAACAAGCAGGCAACACAGACGCAAAATTGTATTTATAGTTTTTGAGCCAAAATATTAAATAACTGACAAATTGAAAAATATAACCGAAACTTTTACTTGTTTTAAATTCGGTACTCGAGTATGCATTGTAATGGTTTATCCTAATACGCTTGTTGCGTTTACCGCTATAAGACAGATCAAGAATAACCATACTCTTTCACACCGGGCAGCTGTATTAGCCTGTTCTCCGAAGTCCGAATAGGGGTCTACTATTCTCACGGGGAAAATACTGTTACCAGAAAAAACCCTGCGGTGTTTGTTAGAACCAGCCGGTAAGCAATGTTTTCCACATGCGACTACAGAGGAATATAAATAGCTTGATAATTGCATGTTTATACCTTACCAGGTATGGTAGCTTATCCGTCAGTGAAATTCTTCAAAGCATCCGTGAAACTTTGCTTTGCTATAGCATTACTAAAAAGGCGCACTGTTTCGACATAGTTTGCCGCAAATATCATCTACCATTTTGCCTCGCGAATGATACAAAGGCTAAAGTTATTGATCCGATTATCATACAGCAACAGCAACCCTGTCAACAGTGACTCCAAGCTAATGACGAAGAAAACTTTCCACAAATATCCGTCCGCTTTTTCGCACGATATTCCTGTAAGCAACTTCACTTATTATCTGATCGCTGTGAATCGCTCTTCGATAAACTGCTGCTCATTTTTGAAGTGCCATTTTACGGTTTTTAGCATGCAAATGTGTGGTAATTTAAATCACATGAATAAACAGACTGCGCTGTTGCTATAGCGACGTGTTATGTAATTGATCGTTTTCTGCAGCTTTGTGCTCAGGCTCTTCAGGAAACTCACGGACAGATTGACATGCGCAAATAGGACTTTGCAGCACCTTTAAAGCTCCGCACGGACGAGCAATTTTCCTTGACAAATTTTCGTTTACGCGTTCACTTGCCCGTGTGTACGACCAACAAGTTTTCCTTAAAATACAAAGGCAAAATTACCTGACTGAAAAGTTGGCCCGAGCAACGTTTAAGCGAAACTCTTTGTCAAGGAAAATCTTGTCAATTTTCGTCGAACTCATGAGCAAATAAAGCTTCTGAAGGAAAAACTGTTCGTTTGTGCGGAGCTGTGACCAGCTTTTACTGCAATCCAATTTATCGATTTTACATGAAGTCGTCCAGAATCTAAGATTTCGAAATCCAAGATGGTGGAACGTCGAATAATTTTCACGTGTTTATTTTCGACGTTTTCTCGCCACCCTAAATGTGTTCTTAGGACGCTTTTGTTAAACCAAAGGTTCTTTACAACTTGTTCTGGCGATGCAGCGGAAAATAAGTCTACTAATCCGGCGACTATGTTCGAATATTTTTATAAAAATCCTGAACATTTGAAACGTCGTGAAGTCAAAGAAATTAAGATTGATATACAGAAAGAACTTGCGGTTGTAAAGGAGAAAGTAGAAAGGAAGCCTCCAGTTATTGAGCCAGAGAAAGCAATGTGGAGTGAGGGTTGCAAGAGAGTTGGTGCTATTGGAGTGAAGTTAGGCATGATGCCGCTATGGTTGAAAAATGGTCGAAGAGTTCCAGTGACTTTAGTTCAGGTGATTTATTCTTTTGGGTCTTTTCGGTGCGATGTGTATTGCAATACTATTCAGGGGTTTTCAAGGAATTACAGTTGTTTCACCAGGGTGTCGTTCTACTCGTTAACCTTCCACCAACAGATTTTAACATAACCTATTTCAGGGGTGTAGAAAACTGGAAGCATGGGTGGGGGTGGGGATGCTCTCCCAACATATGTGGGGTGGGTGGCATATATTTTGGCCTCTCAATAGAATTAGTGAACTGAAAAAAGGCAGAGTAATATTTTTATATTCGGAAGCAGAAGTAGTTGAAGTTGTGCATAGTTGAGCATATTTCAGCACCAAGAATAAATATCTTCAAAAATTGCAAAAACTAAGTCATTGAGACATTGGCAAAGTGACATTTGGTTAAACGATCAGGTACCTTTTAAGTTGTGTTATTTTTGTAAAAGATTAAAGATTGTCAAGTTCTGAGAGCAAAAATTTCTCGAGAACTGGGTGGAAAAGATGATGAAACTGCTTTGGAAGTTGGTGCTGTGAATGAAGATGAACTGGAGAAGGTATTCCTTTTTGACTCCACAGGTTGTACAAAATCATGTTGGCTCATTCAGGTGTTAACATAGATTTGCAAAATTTAAAGGTGAATAAATCAGATTTTGGGAGTTTTGTGAAATATGGTGTTGTTCCAAAGAAAAAAGTTGCAAGCTTTCCAGTTAGTCCCAGTGGTCTTCTTTTGCCAGGTAAGTATATATGCCATGTGTTTTATACATGGACAAAACTCACAGTTATTGTGATATGGTGGACTGTGGGACACTAGAGCTCTCTGCGTTTCATCTTTAAAGTACTTGAAATTTCTTTCGTTATGCGTATGCATGTCACCACAGTTCCTTTCTATGCTCTAGGCTGCTCCGGTTTCAAACAGTTGTTGCTTATTATACAGATTAAGTCACTGTACTTGGAATTTTTTGTTTCTAGGTACAGAAATTTTAGGTGGACATTTTTATCCTGGGCAATTTGTCACTGTACAAGGGAAAACGTAAGCTAACGCACAATTTGATGTTTGTATTACACAAGTTGCAACAACTTTGTCAACAATATTGTCAGAGGGCTGCATGACAAAATTACGCTGTTTCATGCTTTCATATCAACCAGGAACAACTTTGGCATTTTTGCCTGTGTATGTAGATGTCCACAATGACAGCTGGAATGTCTGCATTGGGTTTTTAGGAAAGACAAAGGATTTCAAGGTGTGATGAAGAGGTGGGGCATGAAAGGGCAGCCAGCTTCTCATGGACAAACAAAAACTCACAGAAAGATGGGTGCTACTGGGGGAGGAGGGGTAAATATGGTTCTTTTGTCTAGTTCCCTCGACTACGGGCCATTGTGCACAGACGCACTGCTGTTTTTCTTTTATTTTAAATTTTTAGTAATTCTGTCAAAAAAGAGAAAGCTTTATTCTTCATTTTCTTTCACCAGACGCCAGGTCGAATTTGGCCTGGTAAGAAGATGCCAGGTCACATGGGAAACAAGAATAGATCAGTCTATGGTGCTAAGGTATGTTTAAATCACACCTGTGACCATGAATTTTGCTTCGTGCACTAATTGGGCATAGTTACAATTTGTAAGACGATAAAACTTTGGCCAAAACTTCAAACCGCATCTCCAATGCATGTGTTTTAGAGTTCAATGATTATCTTATATCGATTTCAGATTTACAGAATAAATACAAAATACAATGTATTGTACATTCACGGTCAAATCCCAGGACCTAATGGTGGTATGGTGAAAGTACAAGATAGCGTGGCAGGTCATAAACAACAGGCACCCCCTTACCCTACATATTTGCCCCATTCACATGGGCCATTACCCGAAGAACTGATTGATGAGAGTGTACAAGACTTTGCAGATGAGTCTATCAGCTTTTCTCAAGAAAAATCATAAAAAATGCAAGAATAATTTTATCTTTTTGAGAATGTGTGGATCACAAATTCGGCTTGGTCAAGGGACCAGGGGCAAAATGGTGTTATTCCCATGGGAGCTGCTACACAGTAGTGGGCTAAAACTTAGTAAGTGTCTCTGAGTGCACACTAACATCATAACAACCAAAATGAGTTCAAAACTAAATTGTATTGCGAACCAATGACATGAAGTTCATTATTTACATATAAATTATTTGTTCTTCATTCGGCTTGCTTTGAATTTTGATATCTTCCGAGTTGCTGGCTTCTGCTCCTATCGAAACATAGAAGTCGTCAAGACAATTTGTCATGTTTGCTGAAATTTGCAATTTTTGTGAACAAGTGAAAATGTGAATGCTGGTCAACTTATATTGTCCAACATGATGAATACCTTGTCATTTTCAATGCTGGTGTTTTCACTGGATACATCCTTGTGCTCAATGACAAAGTCAGCAAATGCAGCCTGCAGAATTATTGGAACAGACACAAATCAATTATCATATAGGTGAATAGGTTAAAGAGAAAAGGGATAGAGAGTTGCCCTTGATTAATGGTTGCAAAAATCTTACCACCTAGTTGAATTTTTATATAGAATTTTTACATAGAATTTTTATATACCGTCACTGTTTCTTCATTTTCGTCCTTTGGTGTTGAAATTTCATTGTTTTCTTCATGTTTTTTTGTTGCGTCTTTTCGGTTCAGATAATCTATCAATATTTCTCCAGGTGAAGTTATAAGTTTTTGGTCTTGAATTTTTTTTGGTTTCACTCCCTAAAGTAAGAGAATACTGGGTGTCTACTTTTAATTGCAAATTCTAAACACTTGATGTCACAGACGTAGGTTGTCAGCACTTTTCCAAAACAGTGGGGTGGTTAAGAACAGCATATTGGCATGCATTCATGTTTTACCATATTATTGGAATGGCTGAAGTATATTGTGGCCACTTTTCCATCTTCATTTGGAACTCCCCCTTCTCTTTGCTTTTCAACAATATGTTCTTTCCATTTTACTTTTTTTGCCAAATGTGTTTCTTTCGAATCATTTGCTTTTGCCACACAAAAACCATTATTTTTCTCATTGTGCATTGGACGTGCATTTGTAGCATGTTTTTCTTGTTGCACCAAATCACAATTTTTATCAAACAACATTTGGTTCTCTTCCTGGCATTTTGCATCTGTCAACTTTGTGTGTGTTTCATTTTCAGCATGCATGCTTAATTTCTTATCGTTTGTGTTGCACGCAATGCTTTCTGTAAAGTATTCTTCATTTTCTAGTTCTTTGTTGACTTGCTCTTGTCTGTCCAGTTCTTCGAGTCTTGCAAACAGCATTGCATCTTCAAATGGTTTATCTTGGTTGTTCGAAGACTTTTTCACCAGTTCTACTTTCTTTACACTAGTTTTTGTGGCTCTAGCATGGGCAACCCTTTTTGTTCTGTCACCTTTTAAAGATACACCATTACAATGTTGGAATAACTAATTGAGTATATTTCTATCATAACTTTTTAAAACCTCAAATCCTGGCCCTAATTGTTCGCAAGTCATTAAGTGTTTTTCACCTTGTCGTTGAAGATCTACTTCTGTCAATTCCTCTTTGATTTCTTGAAAATCATTTTGGGTCTTGAAAATTAAAATAGAGATATCTTGATCATCACACTCAATGCTGTTTGAAAATTACTAGTATGAACTGCTGTTATTATTGGTACTAACCCTTGCATTGACAACATCATTTGTGAAAGCCATATGTGACAAAATATTCTCATGTTCTTTGTGAAGACTGCCCAAGTATTCCTCTACACCTATAGTGATTGAAGAACATCTTGTTGAACAGAATCTAGCATACAGTATAGATGATATCAGACTGCATTATCACACATTCAACTTACTTTTAATGCGACGTTTTGCAATATCCATCGCCTGTGATGCTGAACGTTCAGCAAACCAATTGTCCCCCAATAGAACCATAATTTCATTCGTATGAATAAGCTTGCCAGGCATGTATGCAAGAGAACCTATAGGAACCTGCAAATGAATCAGCAGTTGGTGTCAAGAAAATATAGATCATCACTCAATGACAAATCTTCAATGTTTTTTTGCAAGTAAAAACTTACCATGATTTCATGTGTGGTCTTCTTGGGTAGGTCGTTCAATAATTTATCCACAGATTCATAATCTTGCTTGAATTTTTTCCTGTTTAATGTTCAATTTGTTTCTCGAAATATAAAAGAACATTTTTTTACATGATTTCATTCTGTCTTACTCCAGATGATTTCACCATTTAGATTTTCAAATTACCTCTCTTGTTATCTAATTTGTCACAAAATGATGCCTCTTGTTTGCATTTAGTCATGGGCTTACCATTTTTCGATCATCAATTCACAGTTCTTTAAAGTCTAAACACAAGTGAACATGTTTTCCCAATTAAAAGTCTAACACAAATGGTATTCAAGCACTGCAAAGTGACAAGTCAAAAATAGAATGGTTGTTTGATAACTTGAATCTTTCAGCTAAGGAGCAGCACTTCTCTTGCTCAATTAGAGAAAGTTACAGAAAGGCTTCTTAGCCTCTCTAGTCCCCATTGTCCGACCACGCCCAATATAAGGGCACACCACAACACCATAGAAACTACCACTGTTTATACAACTATGATTGCCACAAAACTCTACGTATGTTAAGGAAAAGTGTAATGTTTTATGAAGCGCAAACCTTTTCTTGCTCTTCTCTTAAGCGCGAGATTCCACTAAAATCGGACATAATTAAAATTTATTCTCCAATTCAATGAATTTTGTAGCAATCTACAGCAAAGAAGCCAGCGATTCATTAAGTCAGCTGAGTCGCATGAAAATTTGAAATACACTTTAAATCACTGAGCTCTATTATATATCTGGAGGAACCGCTCAGTGCCACAAGCGGGGGACAAAAACATGGCGGATTTTTTCATTTGCTGACGCAATGCTGACGCCATTTGGGCCCCTTTTCTCATGGTAATCACCACTGACCCACCGCAATCCCAAGTTTTTTACATAGCTTAGCTCCCCCCTAGATTTTGTACATACTTTTGTAATCCCACAACATTACAAATAATTTTTCGTCGCGAAAAAAACCTAAAAATGCCAAAACTCTGTTCGGCATTTGGATGCCAGAATATTTTAATGGCGAAGAACATTTCTTCTCACCGGTAAGAAGTCTTTAAAACTTTAAAAATAAAATATAATTGCACTTTATTTTTCCTATTTTGACCGTGTTGGCACAAAAGTTTTTTCCTTTCTCATGTTAGCTACTCGCGTCATCGGTTCCTTTTTTTTGATAGCGAGCTGTTGCATATACAGGAAGTTCTGTACATAAGTGTCTTACCGCCAATCTTACCGCTATTCTTTTGTATGGCTCAATATTTGTATAAAAGAGAGCGCAAAAAATTAAAGAACGGCAATTGTCCTATTTTAATCTCGATACAAAACTAGAAACAGTTTCAATAAAAAATCATATCTTTAAATAAAGTCTACTAGATATCACTAAATATGAATAGAGCAAGGACCATTGAGAAGAAATTGTGCAGTTTAAACTGGTGGGAATGTTTTACATCTTACCACACTGAGTCTGTGACTAAAAATATTTACAACACTAAAATATACAAATTTGAAAAATTTATCCTGTATTGTCATTTTTTCGTAGTTTCCCTGACCCAAAATTGTTTCCCGAGTTGTATGCTAAATGGGTTGAAAATGTGAACAAGAACTCGCCAGTTTAGTTTGTGCCAACAAAAGAAAGTAGGCTTTGCTCGGAGCATTTTTGTGTTGATGTGATAAAAAGAATTGGTCAAAAAACAACCCTGACCCGAGATGCTGTGCCAACAATATTCAAGATTTCACAGGTTTGTTCCATTAAATTTAACTTCATGCATTATTTTGGATATTCTCATGCATGTTCTTGAAAATATATTGAGTCAGTGATTGAATGCATCTTAAGCCATTATAATGAACATTGGGTCTATGACAGTGATTTGTGACCAAAATGTAGGGCCAAGGTCCCTTCAGGTCATGGAGACATTAAACCTGATAAATAGCCTTGCAAAGAGAGCAAGCAAATAGTACAATATTAGGATGTATATATAATAGTCAATTAATATTTTTCCTGTATAGAATACAGCAAATAGTGGTGACCAAAACAATAAAAAAAAGGTGACTCAGGAAGTTCTAACTGTTAAAGAGTCAAAATCTATGTTTGAAACACCAAGTAAGGGAGGTATG
>JAODVM010097871.1:0-16410 GCA_025400095.1 Phenganax marumi | reverse complement strand
ACAAATTGTATTTTAGTTGTCTTTTTTTACTCAAAAACGGGCTTTTCGCTGTATTTTCCACTCCTCAAGACTCGCCTAGTCCTCTTGAAGCTGAATATTTATTAGAATTTCTATCGCGCGGATTCCATCTTGGACCTTCAAATTGGCTTCATCCAATCATAGGGCTTTGCAAATGGAGCTATCGTTCCAGTTTTATTGAGTTCACTGGCTAAACTGCACTAGCCCCATGAAGCTCTTTAGACGTCAATAAACGCTCAGTTTTCATCTATCGCAATTCATGTTTGATGCTTACTCGAAGTCTTCAGGCCGTTTTCCATTTGAACTGTTCTGTGGCGTAACCACAGTGCATCTCAGTGTCATCACAGCATAGCTAATGACTTCAGAACAAAGAGATACGCTACGGTATGCTAAGATACGGTTGAAGCGGAAAACGGTCTTTAGGGCTGGTTTTCATATATCGCAATTCATGGTAATTCATCAGCGGATTTATTCATCACTGATCAGTGATCACACCCTATATGTGATCAGTGATGAATAAATCTTTTTTCTGTTGATAATAATCTTCTGCTTTATTCATCACCCACAATGTTCTTGATTCAAGGGCGAAGTACTTCGATCCATTCTCAATGAATTACAACACATGCACACCAAACTTTCGTCTCGTTTGGCTTATGTCTTACGGAATATCAGATGTAATTCAAGCTACCTCTTTTAGCACGACGTGTGAAAAGAAACATTTGAGGCTGGTCAGCGGTAATAACTGCAACATGAAGGCCAAATGACGTACTAAAGACTGGATGCACTGAAGTTTTACAAGGCATGTAACAAGACTTAGTACTTTCGTCCAGTCCCCTCCATATGTCTCTCATGGCGCGGTGATGAACATAGGTAGCCTGAGCAAATTGTAGGACAACTCTCTGTTCTTCTTCTGCCCCTTCTCGTGGTGTAGTGAGTCCCTTTAATGCGATGTTGGGATTATCATCAATTTTTTTATCCAATGCAGCCTAAAATTATTGAAAACAATGTTTGTGAAACAAGATTTCTACAAGGCTTAAAGCTCATTGGAAAATATAGTTATCGCACCTGTGATAAAGGCGCTAGACAAAAGTGCCGAAACGTTGGATAAGGCATTGTAACTTGCTAAATTACATTCATGTTTTTACCAGAGTAGCAAAAATGTGCCATATTACATCTGGTTGCCATAAACGTATGAGCATTGTAAAATAGGCTATTCTTACCATTGCTGAATGAAATCGAAGTGACTCTTTCAGTTACCAAAAAATGTTCAAAGAAAAGCTATCAGCTTTCTCACATGCAACTGGGGCCGGTTGTACGGAAGGTGGATAGCGCTATCCACCGAATAGTGACTTCTTAAAACATTCGTAAAATTTCTCATCAATCGTTATAAAACAAGATTAAGATAAATATTCATAGACTAAAGGCCGCTAAGTTTATTTCATTAGCCAATAGGAAAGTTTGGCCGTTTTCTGTCCAGTTTTGCGAGGGTTGGAAAATCCACTAACCAGTGGATAGCGCTATCCACCTTTCGTACAATCGGCCCAGGTAAGTGAAAAGCAAATGTCAAAAGAGTAAATTCAGGATACAAATACGTAGCTCTCTCTACAGCAAATTCTTACTCATACCATGAATCAACAGACGGGTTTAAAAAACGAATAGAAAAACAATATGCAGATGTGTTTTCACTGTCAGGGAATTTTATATTCAGTGCTGCGTTGACGACCTGTATGATGACCATGAATCTGGCCAGTACTAGTGTCGCTAGGTTACGCCACAAGAGTAATAAATATTTCCTGTAATGTTATATGAATTTCAACAACAACATGTCACGGATCCTCGTTCCAGATTACATTGTACTGAAAGAGAAATTTCTGAAATTCTAAAACTGACACTTGTCCAATGTTGTTTGTGAATGAAAAAGTTCTTTTAATCGCTCTCCGCCGCATTGGCGTTGTTTCTGCTGCGCACTTTGCTTTTCAAGTTGACATAGGGCGGTTCAATCAGCGGAAGGTAAAAGTGGTTAATAAGTGGACCCTTAAAGTATCAGTCGTAATATATAAGTCATCCAAAGAGTAAAGCGCTCTCACATCGAGACTAACAAGCAACTGGCAACACAAACACAAACGAACAAGTGGCCGAATATGAACTGATAATTTACGTCTAACCAGTTTTAATAATTCTACACTTGGATAGAAGCCTGAAGTTGAAAGGTGGTGCCGCCGGTGTTGTTACAGAGCGCAGAACAAATCAAGGTAACTTAAAGGAATGAAGATATTATAAATTTGTTAAATTTGTTTACAATGAATAACGGTTACAAGCGTAGGTCGCGCTATCAGACAGCAAGTGTAGCAACAGAATCCAGTTTATGTATAGAGTCTAATGCTGCGCATTCGATTCAAGTTCCAAGGTAAGTTGAATTCACTGCTTCGTACATTCGGTCTGCTTTTGTTTTGCGGCAGAAATCTATTAAGCCCTTTCAGTTAATATCACATTTAAACACCTATTAACACATACATGAGTAGAACTTCAGGAAACGACATTCATGAGAGGTAAATCACATATAGGTGCAATATCGTTACAATGGTCTCCAGGAGCGTGAAAATACTGAAGGTAAAAGGGTAAAGGTAAAACCAAAACGCCTATAGCCAAAGTGAGCATGACGCATATCATGACATGAGATGATGAGGCTACTTGATCCACGCCTCTCTTTATGAAAACATTCTAAGATCATACGTTTAAGATGTCGCTTGACACCGTGACAGAGTACCATCATCTCACCGAGCAATACGGTATGGTGATATAGACTTCTATGTTTATTTATTTCGACTACGAAATTTCTGAGTAAAGTACTTGTTCCTGGTAACAGGATATCACTCCTAGAACATTACGTTCGTTCAATCTATACACAATTCAATGTCAACAAGCATATGCAAAATACACTAGTATGTCATTAATATTACAAGAGGACTTTTTACGAAAATCTCATCTCTAACAATGATGTTCACACGATAATCGTGAGAGCTCTTGGATTTACGACCAATACAGGCAGAAATTTTGGCAACCCCACAAGCCAAGATTTTTATCTTCGCTATGATAGATTTTGGTGTAGGTCTGCATGTTTTGACTGCCTTTGCCGCTGAAGACTTGGGCCCAACAATTAATAATGTCTCTTTGAATGAGTGCAGCAAAACCTTTCCGGGAAAAGGAGTTTTTTTTTCAAAGACTGGTAATGTCATGAAGACAATAATAAGAGCTCTTTAAATCTTTGAAATTACACCTCTTTGCAACGATTTTCAAGTTTTTCATTGGGTAAATCCAGCTTACAGACTCTTCAAGTTTTTGCAGAGTATACTGTTGTCTTTGTTACTTAAGTGTTTTGCAGATGCGTTTGCGAAATAAGAATCAGACATTAACTAGTAGTGTTAATATAATAACGAGAAGACTTAAGTATCCGGCATGGGTCTTCACTTTGAAACTGTTGGTCTTTGTACAACTGGAATCACAATATTGTTTTAGGTCCTGTTTACGCGACACCAGATTTCGCAAGGTCACGACATCATATTAGGCAGTTTCGAGGCGAGTTTAGCTCATAAATTTCTGATAACTTTGCAGAACTTAAATGACAACTGTTCCTAGAAAAAGTTTTCAGAACAAATATAAGCGTACAGTGGCTAAAGTGACCGGGTTTCGTGACCATGCGGAACCCGTACAGTGTAAACGGGACCTTCTATAATGCTCCTGTTTTCATGAATCGGTATAAAGGCTGAAAGACGCATATAGTTATTAAACCACAATCAAATAGCGTGATTGATCGACACGACCTGTTGATCGACATTTTGCTACAAAATTTTCTTGTTATAACCATCAGTTTTTCTCACGCAGATGGCATTCGAAGGCAATACGTGGTACACGTACCTTCTCTACTCCCTTATTGTAACCGTCGCACTCATCGGAAACAGTCTGGTGCTGTACATCCTGTTTACAAGACCGCAGTACTTGCAACGCTCCTATAACGTATTCATCTTTAACTTAGCAATAGCGGATACCCTCACTGCCATCATGTTGATATTCAGTCGTTATCTTTACCTGCCACCCCTACCATCTGGTGATGGTGCCAAGGTAGCTTACTGCAAAGTCATATGGTCAGCCTGGTTGCCATTCACCTTGGGTTATGTTTCTATCTACACTTGTCTGGCATTAACAGCAGAACGTTGGCTTGCAGTAAATAGACCACATTTGTACACCACCCTACAGGCCAAAGATGCATTCAAAGTCGTTCCAGTGTTATGGCTAGTCGGGATTCTCGTTAACCTTACAACGTTGTTTCGCGCCAAATACGACGACGCAAAACAGAAATGTGTGTGGACATCTTTGGATGTGGCAAACGACGAGCTGTCTTGGTTGGATTTCACTGTACAGTCTATCATTCCCTTCGTAACAATGATTCTTCTTTACTCACACATTATCTACACCTTACACAAGGTCACATTCATTGATACTCAAGAGAACCATCCAGTCAGGACAGTCACCATTCTTGCTTTAGCTGCATCACTTGCTTTAATCATTGGTTGGTTGCCGAGCAGAATCAGTTTTTTGTTGAGTAAATTCGGTTACGTTAATCCAGGGAGTCTCTTTCACTTCTGCCTCATTATGCTGGCATTTTTTAATTCCTGTGTGAACCCGTTCCTGTACAGCATATATTCCTCAGACTTCCGCAAAGAGTACAAATTTATCTTCTCGGAGTTGGTGACAAGAATGGGCTGGAATCAGTACAAGATAAGACAAGTCGACGTGGAGATGCAAGGGAAAGCGAATAAAGCGTTAGACTCACAAGAAACAGAGATATCTGTGAAGAGATCATCTTTGGGAGCTACGATTGCACAAAAAGTTAATCCATGAAGACCAAAGACTTCCGCACATCGTTGCGTACTTTAGTATGCACATAAAAACAATTTATTCTAACTGTGATAGTTTTCCCATACGTGTTGCATTGTTTTACGATTGTATATATACAGCAAAGTATAAACCTCAGATGCAGGGGCCAGTGGTATAAACGTCTTAGCTATGTTTTAAGTATATGATTTATAGTTAAATGATATTTCATTCTACAATAAGCAACTGTGATACACTTTTGTTGCTGACTATGGCTGAAGTTACCTAACTAGTAGACTAACGTTTTATACGACCGACCCCTGTCCATGATGCAAAGGCACAGCTTGTCAAGTTTGAACTTTTGCCTGTGAATACACCTAAAGATATATTGCACAAAGCGATAGTGACGATAATACTATCCAACATATCTTGTGCTAAATTACGGTAAAGTACTGCAACCTGTGATTCTGGACATGCTTGCCGAATTTAGCAGTTAATATATTAATATAATATTATTGTATCACGAAATATCCAATGAGGAAAAGAATATCCTCTTATGAAGTAGTCAATTAACTTGCAAAAAGAAGCAATAACTAAGAAACTTTGAGTCAGACAACTCTTTGTTTAGCTACATCCCACTAGTAAACATAACAAATATATGGTTCTGTTTTTCAGTTTCTCGACAGTTCTAAAGTTTTACGGCTAGTAAAAAGAGAAAAAACGCGGCCTTCGAGTGGTTAACCCGTCGACTTCATTGGCGTAAACCACAAAATAATCACTGTAAGTTAACCACCATGCCCATGACTGAAAAAAACTAAAGTGTTGAACAGATACGTTCGAAATTGCTGGACTACCGTCTTTGGAAGGTTTGCCAGGACACGAAACTGGATGAGACCGATATAACAAGTTCTTTATCGACATGGCGGTACTTTGGCTGTAGATTTGAGGTTGTTCTAGAAATATTCTTGAGTTCTTAAAACAAGACAAGACAGCAGTTTTACATATTGGAACAATCATGAACGTTGTTTATGTCACTGAAAACGGACAATATGTTTCTTGCGCTCGGTCTTAACCGATTGTGATAGCAAGTATAAAAGTAATTCTTTACGTTTGAGGGACAACATACTTCAACCAGTTCGCAAAAAAAACAATAGGTGTTAAAGTCTTCATGGACATCTCTTGTTCAAATTCATTTTATTACCTCTTTTGCGGTTCAAATAGCGACATATTATTCCATTTTCCATTGGGGTAATTCATGTTAATAAATGTCATTGCCATATTTACTATTAGCTGTAATTTTGCAAAAATTGACTTTCTCACAGTTGCCAGTAGTTCATGTGTATTATCTTACACAATTCTGCATATCTTTGCATGAAAGAGAGTCGGGTGTATCACTTGCTATTCAAATGCTGTCTGCTGTACTCCCAAATAAACAAAGCTCCACTGACGTGTACATTCAATGATCGAATAATGCCATATTGAGGAATCTCAACACATTCATCAAGCAATTGAATAATTTCCACAGGCATACCAGCCTTCTCATTGCCAAGCACAAGCACAGTGCTACAGGGAAACTGAAAATCTGTCAATTGTTTACTTTGCGCCGTCTGTTCCACCCCAACAACAGTGAAACCTTCTTTCTTCATTCGTAGCAAATACGTTTTCAAATCCTGAACCTTTACTTCCTCCACTTCAATCCATTTCTCTGAAGAAACACTTACAGACTTGAAATCCTTCTCTGTAACAACATGTCTACTTCCTAGGACAAGTCTGGATGCACCAAATATTTCACAAGTCCGACAGAGTCCACCAAGGTTCGGAGCACGATCAATTAACGAAGCGACGACGATGAGATCGCCAACCCGACGCTCAATGGGACGGTGACGAAGTTGATCAAAGCAGTCCTGGTCTTCCTGAGGTGGGGCAATCACGTTCCAAGGAGTGATCTTCTTCTGAACATCTGAAGTGATAGTGTCGCTTCCAGCTTTCTCCTCAGATCTCACAGCATCACTTGATGTAGCGTGCACCAACTCTGGAACAGTTTTCGCAGACTTCAATTCACCCAGCCACTCGTTCGCACCACATTCTTGTTTTGGTTTCCTTCTGTACAATGGACAGTCTCTCACTTCCACCCACAGCGTACTGCCTTCATTCTTAAACACGTCAGGGGTAACTACTTCATCATTGACGACACCTGCAATCAAAGGAACCGTCTCAAAGATCATTTCGATACTAAAATCGTTGATTGGATGCAACGAAAACAAGTCCCGATCTTTCTGCAAACGCTTCTTTTCTTTCTCGCCTTCAACAACACTGTCTGTGAACATCAGACATGATTGTGCAATCGGGAACTGTTGACTGATTCGAGGCCATACATCTTTAGCACATGCATCGCAGATCAGTCGCAGAGCAGATAAAATATAGGCACGGATCTGAGAGTGGTTCAGGAAAGCACAAGGTACAATGGTGGGGATCAATCGTTGAAGATATTCTATTTGAGAATCTGGTTCTTTCAACGTGAAAAACACGTGTGTTGCAATGGAGATCATGGACGCAATGTATCCTGGTCGCACTTTGTGGAGGTTCTGCATTTCCTGCCATATTCGTTCAAGAAGATTACCATGGCCAGAAAACAGTCTAACAAGGCTCCATTCCATCAAGAATCGCACAGAAGTCTGGTTATCCGACTCTAAAGCCTTTAGCATGCTGTTGGAAAACTCCAAAGCAAATTCTTCATTATTAATTCGAGAAACAGTAACCACGATGACTTGCCAGAGTCTTTGCTTCTGACGATGGTTTTCAGAGTTCAGAAAGCGACTAGCCTTAATTTCTGAGAGCATCTGATTTCTTTCCAGAAGAACTTTGATTAATTTAACTAGAAACAACGAGCAAGCTTGATCGTCGCCATCCAAGCTCAGTAAAAACGCAAGGAGATCAACGCGAACACGTGCTGACTCGCACTCACACTCTTTGAATTTCGCTAGGCTAACAGCACCAAACTGTTCGCCTATATACCTTATATAAGCTGCAGTGTCTAGCAAAAGTCTTAGATCTTTTTTATGAACTGGGCCAAACAAGCAAATATCTGCAATGATATCAACATGGAAATCGATACTCATCACGTCAGCTGGATGTGACTGGTACATGCCAGTGAAGACCTTGCATAGGTGAGCAACTGCCACACCGACGAGACCCGACTGATCATCAGCAATCCTAAGTAAACACTCCCAGTACATCCTTACATGTGATATCAACAAACTCTGGGCTGAAAGACTAAGCATTTCTGGCGCGAAAATTGTTCTTACAACAATATCGAAAGCTGGCCAAAAGTTACCGCTATAGCGAGTTCGGATTTCATTCAACACCGTCCAAGAACTTTTTAACAACAAGATCACCGTGTCTGTATCTCCTTCTTCTAATAATTTACGTAAACAAAGTCGCAAAGTCTCCAAACAAGGATGACATGCTGATCCTGACGTCAAGGATAAGTCTTCAACACATGCATCTACAATATCACTAGACGAGTAACTTGCGAGAGATTCTGATGAAGACCTAAGAAAAATATCTTCATTATTCAGCGCCAAATTAAAGCAGCACCATTTCGTGGTGATAACATCCTCAGCAACAACACGCCAGCTTCCCTCCTTCAATAACGATCCTGCCTCGAGAAACTTTCCTTCGTTTGGAAAACGCAAGTCGCTCACCAATTTCAATGAAGAAGCAATTTTCAACAACTTTGTCCTCCGTTCATTTGACAAAACAATATCCGTGGCATCGGTGATCTCAATCAACCAAACCATCAATTTCAAGGTAAACTGAAGGTGCAACCAACGTTTCACCGACAAACACTGTGCATCCTGCTGGGTATCCGAGAGAGAAAAACATAAGTCGGCAAGTGTGTTGATCAATATCTGATACTTCAAGGAAACAATTTCAGAGAACTGGTACGTCAGCCATAAAGATTTCACTTTATCTAACATAGCAAAGCAAGCTCTGTAACCATAGAAACTAGAATACTCATCATCTTGACCAATAGTACGAATAACAGTCTGTGTTAGATCATGCAAAACGTCATGTAAGCTGGTCATAAGCCTAGTCGTTGTATCATCAGGATTTGCAATCTCAATGCCAACTGGCAACAACTCATGAAATAGTCCATGAAGCAATTCAACAGCTTGCCAACAGCCAAAGACAGGTTGGTAGACGTTTGAATAGGCTTTGCTAATGGTTCCAATAATGAGCTCAAATAGTTGGTTCACTTGTTTCTTCGTTATAACACAGCAATCATTGCATAAAAGAAGAAATTTAGCCAACCGTATTCCCGTTTCTCTGCTCTTGGCACTGTATTCATCTTTTAAAAAGGCTCGTACGAAATTTTCTAAGCACCTAAAATGTGAAGATTACATAGTATGAACAGGGTCACTTAAACATCTGTTATACGTTGGAGGCAAGCGAGCAAGCGAATTGTGTGAAGCCGAAAAAACTGCAGAGACAACAATTCACGTACGTACAGATATTTAACTTCAGATATTTAAAAATGATCGAATAAAACAGCCAAGTTAAATGATCTCATTAGAACCCACGACTAGAGAGAAGAGAATGATGCACTTACATCAATAAATCTTTAGTTTCTCTTTGAAAAAGAGTTAGATTTACACATAACCATGTTGTCACCTCATTCCAAAGAGGTGTCCCTCTACAGAGCGACTCTTCCTTTACAAACAAACCCAGAAATACACAAAGTTCGTTGACAGACAGCTTCCTTGGATCAATAAAATTCATAAATGTTTTCAAGAGAAAAGTCTTGACCGCTCCACGTAATACAGCGGCATGGCTAACCATGTTTGTGATAATATTTCTTACAATTGTGATGAGTTCGCTGCCGAATAACGCAATGCGTGGCACGTTGGATAAACTCTGAGCAATAAACGTCAGCGGAACATGACTGATATTACAACGAGATATGGAAGTGAACACCCGAGTGAAAAATCCAACTATCTCCTCGTCGTGTAGAGCTTCGTAGCATTTCTTGAAGAACACCACTAACTGTTTTGATAAAGCACTGGTTTCAGCTTTGCTTTCACCGTAGTTCTTCGCGTATAACGTTGGTTCTTTGAGCAACATAATGAAAGTATCACATGTGAAATGTCTTGTAATGGAATCAAACAATAGCGGCACTTGGTCAAAATCTAAAGTCAATAACATCATAATTCCCCATTTCTTAACGAATCTGTTCTCGTGTATCGCAGCTCGGTGAACGATCACTGACAGCCACGAAACATGCAATAATGGCGAGGCTATTTCTAAAAAACAGCAAAGGAATTTTGTTGGTCTTCTATGGCAGTGCCTTGCTATTAAAAATGAAAAATTCAGCAATGGAATTTTCCCCGTACCTCCTGCTTTTTTCGTTGCATTTACAATCTCAATGATACGCGGGAGAACTGGTTGAATCACATGAAGCTGAATAAACAGAAATGAAAAATACGCTACACACGTTTTAAAAATAAAAGTATATCTCATTATAGCCTAAGAAATCCAATATCGCACATTTCGGTAGCATATGCTACCGATTTGAAGGTTTCCAGCGAGAAGGTATGAGCAAAAACTGTGTGGGAACTTAGTGCTGCTGCTAAAAGTACAAAGTGAGCGCTAGTGTGATGAATCACCGCGTACATTACCTGTGTTTCTTCCAAAATTTCAAAAAAGAAGACATACTGCTGCCAGATATCCACAATTTCGTCAGCACGATCTGGATCCCAGAAAAACACCAAAGAAGACTTCTCCAGAAAAACTTCCTCGACTTCGCATTGTTCTTTGGACATTTGAACAACTTTTTGAAGCAAGTACAAACTTCGCTTCCTGACAAGCGAGTCTGTGTGAACCAAGCCAGCTTGAATCATGAACCAGAATGCAGGATCTCGGTGAATACCGAAGGCAATTTTATCGTTTTGTTCGAAGTACAGATAAGCAAGAGACGACAGAATAGCATATGAAGCACAGAAATCTGAATAATGGTGGTTTTTGTCTTCTTCTTTAAGTCGTGATATCTTCACTGCCTCCCATATTAGCTACAACAAAAAAATGATAACATTAGCTGCCCCAGACATTTAATTTTACTTTATGGCAATGCAACAACCCTCCAGATCCTAGCGCATAAAAGTAGCAAGATATAGATAGCTTCATTGTAGTTACCCGCCAGTATGAACTGCATTGCATAACTATTTACAGTTTCTTCTAATGCACACAGTATGAATACTAGCCTAGACCGGTTATTTTTACAACAATCAAGTTTTATTTTGCTAATCTGTGGAGCTCATCCTGTCAAGTTTCCCTGTAGGAGGAAATTGGAGTGCCCAGAGAAAACGCATGACTTTCAGCAGAGATGTAGTCAATGGATTCTTTTCTCATGAGAAAGTTAAGTTCGCACTGACAATCGAACCCACAACCTCATTGGTTGGTGCCACCAAAGAAGTTCACCAAGGGAAGTAAGTCGTCAGGTGTCAAACAGAGTAACATAGCACAGCACATTGCCAGTATTGGTTGACATGTAGGAAACTTTACAATATATTGAATAATAGATCCTAGAACTGTACCTTTGTGTTTTGAACAAATGTCTCTTCATTAATTGTCAGCAGTTTTGGTAAAATTTGTCCAGTGATTTTAAAAAGTATGTTCCCATTTACTGCAACTCCAAGCACATCAAGAACACCATTTAAAACACTTTTCTCAATCCCCTTATCAAAGTTTTCTTGTTCAATTATCTGCAATGTGCTATCTTGCCAATTGTTGACAGTTTCCAGCAAATATGACAGTAAGTCTAAGGCTGTTGCAACCTGAGCAAAAAAGTGTTTCCAAGTGACTTGAACAAACATTATGAGGGTAATCTATGTATGTAATATTACATATTAGTATAATTTTATAGTTCAAAAGTAGCTTTTAAGCATTTTGATGGTTGACTCAGCAGTAACTCTGAGGAATAGTTCCTGCTCAGAGCAGTAACTATTGCCTCTAAGAAAACGGCTACCCAAAGTCACTTTGCAAAAGTTTCTGAAAACGAAATTGAAGCGATTAAAATGTCAGAACGGAAATGAACATTATTTTTACTGAACACTAAAATGATACTAAAACAATTACTCACCACCAGAAAATTTTAATCTTTCTGTGCTCGTTGTTGTGAGTTACTTATTATATAAAGCCATATTAAGCCATTGTCTGTTCAGTAACAGATAGATGAATGATGACAGAATGCAGGAAGAACAAAACCTAACTACATACTTGCCAGTAAGTTGTAGCCAATTTTTTTACCACATTCAGACATCATCTGTGTATCTATTTAACTAACAGACAGCATCACAACAACTAAATGTAACCTATCTGGTAATTAGCTTCAAGCTTTCATAGGAATTCATATGTTTGAGGCATGCCAGTGAACAAATGAACTAAGAGTCTCAACACCAGTCATTCTTAATACAAGGTTTTGTTGAATTCTGTCAAAGAGCCATCACGATGTTGCCAAGAGTGAATAGGGTTATTTTAAACAATGATGACTCAATTGAAACAAAAAAAGGTTGCAAATATGCCCTTTTATGCATGTTACCACTGACCAGAAATGGTACATTATTCTCTACATTTATGTACATTGCATGTTCAGAATTTGGTTTCCTATATCAGAATTTTTCTGGCACTCACACAATTCAAGAAATGAAATCAGGTGCAGGGGAGGAACTCTAAGTCCAAGAACTTGGATTGTAAACATGTGGAATACCAACTTTGTTCACAGGGGGTTGGTGCAAATTTAGTTAAATTAACTAAATAAGAGCAATGACATCCTCATGACTCATGTTCAGGACTTCTCAGCCAGGCTCTACGTCCCATTGTGGGAATAAGAATCAAATTGGTACCTGAAGTTTTGGCTCCTGGTCACATTCCACTTGATGCCTATCGGGGATACGAGCGTTACACTCGTCAACAAAATTTTCAAGAGATTTCAAAACCAAAACCCAGACATATTTGGCATTTTCCAGAGCACCCCTACTTGCAATCGTTGCAACAAGACCATACGTCAACTCAAGTACCTTCATCTTGTACTTCTTATCAGCATCACATGTATTCGGTCTTGTCATGCAGAGACTTGGAATACAAGTCTCTGTCAATATATTGGCTAGAACCTCAACTATCCACAATTCAGAATTTTCATCTATATTATAAAAATCTAAAAGATTTGAAACGATAATGTTTAGTGATTCTAAGTAATCACATTCCAAACACTGGTCGTCATAGTTCGAAGATAAAAAGCCGAGGACAGTTTCTTTTATAAGTCTTCTATCACCAGAATTGAACAAATGCTTCGACAACGATTTCGCCGCCATATTGCACACGTGTTTTCAACTTATTTCCACGTTGTCAACTTTCGATCCACCAAACGACGTGAACGAGTATCGCTTGTTTTAGCATTTGCAAATTATCAAATATTGCCATTAAATATAAAAGCAATCAATTATCTAAGTCGGGCTTCGGTGCTTTCTGCCGCAGGACCTACAGTAACCACTCTCAATTCCAACGGGTGGTTTCATAATGATCAAATGTCACCCGCAATGACGTCATGTCAAAAAACGGGTGCAAGTGAGGGAAGTATGGAGAGGCGACAAATTGAAAATTCTGAATTTAGACTGGAACGCACCTGGGCAATTTTCAATCGGTTTATGAACATTCAAATTTTAAAACGAGAATCCTACAACACAGAACAACTGCCCAAGCTAGAGCAAAAATTTTCAATTACGCGTCGTTTTCCTTTACCCCAGATCTTATTTTCATACTCTTTCTGTTTAGTTTCAATTTATTCTTCATCTCTACGGAAGCTCAAATCATGCCATCACTTTGTCATCAGATACGAATGTGTTCAAACCAACAATTTGAAACAAATACCAAAAAAACTTCATGAATTTAGATTCATTTTGAGTGTTGCGGTGTGTATTTGTTCAGCTGTTCTAATGAAACATGTTCAGCTAGAAGTGCTTGCAGACGAGGAAAAATAAACAACTAGTTCCAGAATCTAACCTCCTTCCACTGCTGGTCGATTTTTAGGTTTTCCCAAATAGGGAGGTCACTGCAAGTGGTAAAAAACAGAAATGACAACGCTTTCCTAAGAAATATGAAACCATTTTGCAAAAGACAAAACGCTCCTTATGGAAAGAAAGGATGTTTGTTTACCAGTAAATTATAATATAAAGCTGTGCACCCGGTTGGTCAACTTTTTTCTGGAATACCATCCAAGAAATTTTGTCATAACACGTGCGTGCAACCCAATGGTGACCCGAAACTTGCATGGCGTTGAACTGACATGCTTATGAAATATTATCACGGTAATAGCACAAATGAAAATCTTCATAAAGCGTGTCACTAAATAAAATCTCATTTTAAAATAACAAGATAGATCCCAATCTATTCTCAATACAATGTTGTTACTGCGCACGTCGTGCAAGCTATGCGCTACCAATAACTTTCACATTGCGTAAAAGATATCAATCAATAACTAATAAGCGACGGGTTTTCGCGCATTCAAAAATACAGAAACAACCACAGAAGTTTTTGAATACCATGAACGTGTTTGCATTAATTTTCTGTGAGCTTTTAGGCAAGTATCTTGTGCTATCTCTCAGAATAAGCAGCTACAACTTTATTTACAAATATACGAACTTGCAACACTATATACTTAAATTATCTTTAAAGGTAAAATTGTACCATTTATTAGATGAAAGCAGCTAAAATAAACAGCAGCCAGTATGAACGTTAACAATTTAAGACTCTTACGCAAAAATTTACTATGCAGAAAAAGCTCTGTGCAAACGCCAATCACCCATCTCTCACCAACAGATTTTGCTAGGCACCTCTATGTGGTCTCATATGACCTACTGCAAAGTTATTATAGTACTAATATCTACACAAAAGCAAAATTAAAACTAAACGAAATCTGCCCCAGAGGCAATGTTCAGGAGTAGTATAAAAATCTAAAAATCATGATATACCACTCGTATTCAGTGTTGACAAAGCAAGATATACTATGGAAGAAAAGTGCTGTTCATCCAAGAAAAGTAAACGGTTATCTACCAAGCAGAACAACAGACGCTAAGGAAGTTACTTGAGTTGAGGAAATTCTTCAGGTAACAATGCATGAACACGGCAAGTCGGACAAGTACTTTGCTCTCCAGTCAGCCACTTCTTAATACACTGGAAAAAATAAATACAAGTCAGGAAATATGTAATCAAACATAGGCCGAAACTGACAACAGAAAGAGTCAAGGTTCGGATTATAGCGGCTAAAAGAAAGCACTATATATCTTTTTGATGAAACGATGGTCCTGCTCGATGATGTTATTGAGATATTTCACCTTTAGGATCTCGATGAGCGGCCAAAAGCCGACAAGCCACAACAAGAGATTGAGGTTCAACAGGCCAGCTTGGTTGGCACCGCTCTTATCGATCACCACCTTTTGCGGCACGCCATTGTTGCCGACGGCCTGCTGGAAAAACGCCTCGGCTGCTGCTTCATCACGTTGTTCGGATAGCTTGAAGTCCAAGGTTTTGCCGAACTTGTGGACCGCGCGGTAGAGATACATCCACTGCCCTTTGACCTTGGCATAGGTTTCGTCCATTCGCCACGAGGAAGCGGTCTGCTGCTTGCGTTTTTGGGCTTCCTCGGCCAGCAGCGGACCGTACTCGATCACCCAGCGGTTAAGCGTTGCGTGATCAACATCGACGCTCCGCTCCTGCATGATCTCCTCCAGAACGTGATAGGAAACCGCGTAGCGGAGATAGAAAAACACCGCATACAGAATCACGTCTTGGGGATAATGCTTGCCTTTGAAGCTGATCATGAAAGCGTCCGACATCGAGACTGGATGAACGCACTTTGTTAGCCGAGTGTGCGAGTAACCGGCAAGACATCACAAACTTTGCGACGGAACCCTCGATCGCGCTGTCCGAATACACCCGCTGCCCACCTCGACCCACGCGTTTCGGCGCTTTCCAACCATCGATCTTTTCAGCAGAAAGCCAAACCGTGAGCGAGCCCCGCTGGCAGAGGCCGGCATTGTAAGCCGACCAGTTCCGCACTCTGTGCTTTGCCTTGGGAATGTGATGTCGATGGGCGTCATGGTGTTTGAAAGGCATGGTGGCTAACTCGATCGTCGGAAATACAGCCGATCTCACCTATCACTTCACCCCCGGAGACGGCAACTCCGACGACCGATGGAACAACGCTGCGATCACACGTTCCTGCGTGGCAGGACTCCTTCTTTTTCTATTCTTCCGCCTCCTCTTCGATGCTCATATGCTTGGCGATGTAGGCCGGTTCGCCCATACGCTTCAAAAGATCGAGCTGTAGGTCCAGCCAGGCCGAATGCCCTTCCTCGTCGAGGGTGCGGGCTCCCTGCGTGCCGCCTTCCTCCGAAGCCCCGAGCTTCCGGACGAAGGGGGGCTGGGAACGGCGGGCTTCTACCTGATCGTGTCCTTCGCGGTGCT
>JAODVM010097760.1:0-16413 GCA_025400095.1 Phenganax marumi | reverse complement strand
TACTCATCCAACGTATGTTTTGTGTGTACAAATTAAACTTCAATGAAATAGCCCCTAACTGTAGGGAGCCACCTTAAACACTGAACTGACGAAAGTGGATATATTTTTAGCTTTCTCTGATATTTGTCTCATTCTTATTTTGCCAAGACATAATGACCGAGCAGTTGTCTGTTCAAACCCTGTCGAACTGAGTTTGCACTGCGGTTTTTAGCTATATGCAGCTGCGGCAATAAACCTCATAAACTTAAAATCTACACGTTTTCATATCCAGTTGATACAAACGTCATGTAGATATTGTCTTTAATGAATAATAATAAGATTTTTGACCCTTAGGTGAAAAGATGCAGTTTCGACCAACAATATTTACCAAAAAATTACTCGGTTGTTTTTAATCATGTTGATACAACGAAAGAGACCTTTTTTCTTTCTATGTAATAACATGAAAATTAATATTTACCAAACAGCAAGCCGTCAGAGCTTGATTACTCCTGTTTTGAACACTTTGTAGTTATACTTATAATCATTGCACTGCGGGAAAAATTCAGTTTATGAACAGGAGCTGTTCGCAGCCTGAACCAGACCATGCCTGGCGTGGGGGGTCGTGGGCGTTCATCAACTGATTTTCGAGCATCAAAGAGATGATGGAAGCTGATTTCAGGAGAGTAGGCAAACGATCCTACAGGATCATCGATAGTGGAGCAAGGACGATATTGTATGACATCGTAAATGCAGTAAGATAAATAAGAAGTAGGCTTTATCCAAAGCGTCTCCACCACTCAACCTCAAGTGACACAAAATCCGCGTGGGAAAAAAATTCCAATAAAATATGAACAGAACCATTGAAAAGTGAAGTCTATGGTGACTGGTAGATGACTAAATGCATTCACTTACAAAGTTTTTTTATTTATCAATAAGAGATGTATGCGTAAATGTTAACAATGAACATTAGGAAGAGCATAATTTAATGACTATCCTGTCGTAGCAATAAAATAAATTCGCGTGACCGCTTATGAACCATTTTCTACCCTACCTTGATCTGGGCTCGACAAAAAACATAAGACGATAATGAGCTGAAAGGGTTTTTCCTCAGTTTGCAGTCCATTCAACAGAGACGCCTTGGCGGCTGTATAAAAAAAGTCTTTCCTAATCGGAAGCATAAAAGATCATGCAGTGAAAACGGTGTTACAACTCGTAATGCGCTGAAGTAAATACACAGTTTAAATAATCTTGCTTGAGAGACGATATACTTCAAACTCAGCCCACTAAATGCTTTTCTCTATTAGCATCGAAAGTGTTAAAGATGCGGTAAGTACTTACACAAGTTTTGGACGTCTTAAAGTGCTGTTCGTCCAAAGTCGTCCGGACGCATTGCACTTCCGGGGCCGAAAGCCGTTTCGCTTGAACGGTGGATAAATCAGAATTCAAAACACTCACCCACATCTTCCAAAACTTTCTAATCAAATCTTATGTAATAAAACTATGGATAATTACATAATTATTGTTTTCAGTCAAAAAAACTTTAAAGTTTGCTGCTCAACGAATATTACTTCATGAACTTATCCACCGTGCGCATTTCGTACAACCAGCCCTTGTAGTATAGGAAGGGGGAATTGCTCTAAAATTGTACGCATTTTGATGTATGTCTTACTACTGTATCAGCTTTTATACTTTTGTTTTCTATTTTTTAATTTTTACATGTTTCATCGTTATAATAAAAACAATTTTGTCTATTATCATACACTCGTTCTTCGTGTTTTTGTTGTGATGTTCAATATTGCAGTTGTCTGTAAGCAATTAGTGAATGAATCTTTTGAAAGCTATCTTACACGTTTGGCGATAAAAATATACCTTGACCAATATCTACCTATCTAGACAACAAAGGGCTTTAAACACAGTCTGCTGCAATTGCACGCCAGCAGTTTACAGTGAATACGTATATAGTAACTGAAAAATAAATCCAAATGGGTATTTGTACTCTATGTTTTCAGTGCAATTTTAATTGGAATCGTGTCCCCGTCAGAATGTAATCTGAGAGTTGATATGAACAGGAACTTTTACAGGCAATTAAAGAAACAAACACTATAAAGTACTTCACTTCGGGAAGACACTTGAAGAATGAAACTCCATTCCGGCATTAATATAACCGCTCGTCTACAAAAGGCGCTCACGCTTTTGAAAATCTATAGTCAATTTGCCAGTGTAGGTAATAATGTGGTGTAATTCGAGTAGAGAGATACACATGAAAAATCAAAGGGCATTGTTTTTGTAAAGATTCAAGTTCAAAAAGCGACAGTTCCTGGTCCACTAGTACGATCACACTTTATAATTTGACTGGAAAAAGAGGGTGCTACAAGATAGTATCGCACACTGTCCTTCATGCACGGTTCAAACGTCGAACTTTTCATGTGCCAAATCGAATGGAAATGAACTTAAACAAAGACTTGTGCTCATTTGCATTACTGGATTCGGCCCATGAAAAGTTTGACGTCTAAACCTGGTCTCATACTACGAACATGCAACCACTCCTACTGGAATCGCGGAAATTCGCCAACCACATTCAAAACAACAATGTACGCTGTATTTTTGGGGGAATAATGTTTAGTTTTGATGGGTTTTCCGTGATTCCTTGTCAGGACAAACGAAAAAAAATTGCACGTGCCTTGTTTGAACAAACCATTTGCGACCTGTCGTGAAATGGGTTAAACCATTTACAGTGCTTCCTCTAACTTCAATTTCAAGATTGAAGCACTGGTGAATTACAGAAAACACTTTTGGAGCGTTTTAACGTGGAACATGGGGAAGGGAGCTTCAAGCGTTAAATGTTTTAACTTTGCATGCAAGATTGTAGCAAGCTCACTGCTACTAAATAAAAACATTCACCCCCGGGCAAATAACTGCTATCTTTTAAATTTCTGGGGGGCTGAATGTTTTCGCCTTAAGGCGCTTGTAAGCAATATGGCAGCCTTTGTGCAAGGAAAAAGAAATCGAAATTTGACAGACTATCATGTAACGTACATATATAGAATCAATGATTCAATTTTTACATAGCAAGAGTTGAATGCTTTTTGATTTCACAGCAACAAAAATTGCTTGAAGCTTTTCGAATAAGAATTGCCCGCCGAATTCACGTGCTTCCGGCGCAAGGATTTGCATGGAAAACAAAGCAATGGTATTCCCAAGCACGAATTAAAATTGTTAATTTAAATTTATCAAGACGATCGAAAGTGCCAAATGTACATTTTAGTGCAACATTAGAGCGCTCCGGACCTCGAAACTTTTATTGCATTCGAAAGATAGAACTTTTAAGCCAACTTCGTTTGAAGATTGTCGTTTTAAGGCCTTAGTATGCTTGAGTTTGTATGACGTGTAAATGTTCAGAGTTTACCGAAGTTTTTATATTGTGTTCCTTCGAGACCTGCATATATGACTTTTCAAAACGAGAAATCTGATATAATAGAAATCTGATATCATAGAAATCTGGTATTTTCATAGTTTCTCATTTTTTATTTCAGGAAAATAGGAATGCGTCTATTTTCTGAGTAGTCATGCCGAGGTAAATTCAAGACATTACCTGAAAAAAACCCAGGAATGTCTCAGTACCAAAGCAGAAGTAAAAGGTTGCTGAGTTAAGATGCATTGTCAATTTTAAAAATTTTTCGAATCCCATAACAGAAATTGTTGAAGTCAGATGCACGATAACAACATTAGTTAATCGTACCGTTTCAATTAACAACTGTAAAAAAAATGTTGGTTATCGAAACTTTTACAGAGACGAGAAGCTTGCACCGAACTGCAGTTGCTTCTTGAGCGCGCAAGAAGTGCACAAACTTTCATTACTGATTATTTTCGATTGATGAATACTGACGAAATTTTAGTTCCAGACGTTGGAAGAGTACGCAATCGTAACATACTCAAAATACGCTTCATAATGGTCTTATAAATTACTGATAAATCAGCTGAAACAAAAGAAATCCCTATCAATTATTTGCTAGCGTTCAACACAAGACCGCGCCTCAAATGTGCGCCTCACAGTGAAAAATCTTTTGCTTTGAAATAGGTAGACAATGGCATTTCCCACTGAATTTCAACTGTATGTAAAGCTTATTTATTATATGAACGGATGTTGCATACTAATTACGCTTCTATTTATGCCACTTTGTCAATCGGCCAATGGCAAAGCCAATACATGTGGTGCCAATGTGGATGAATGCGCTATTGTATTGTACACATAATAGACGACAATAGGGAAATGTATTGGTGAAAGCTTACAGGAAATGACATGTATGGTGTCTGACCTAGGTAATATTACTTACACACTTTTTGTAATTAAAGAAACAGAAGATGTAATATAACAAAAAAGAAAATAAAATATTATAATAAACTTCAGCAAGTATTATATCTTGTTTACTAAAAGCTACTTGCCAGTTAAGCGTTTTTGAGACGCACATTCATGCACGTAGAAGTTTAAATCCATCAAATTTTTATAGTTTTTGAAACTACTCAGACAATTAGACACGTAAGTATCGGCAACTGAAAATCCTGAACAATTATTTTTGCCGTTGTTTATAGGACAGCTTTGCCACAATTTAACTATTGCGTGTACGTGCGTGTCAAAAAGCCTTGACACCAGCTTGAAAACGAGAGAAACAAAACAACTGGAATTGCATAACCATGCAACTAAGCATTTGTCGCTGATTGTCCACACTACTAATTCTAGCGCATAGCTCATCTGTTCTACTGATGTAAATAAATCAACGCAGAAATACAGTCAACCAAATCGCGTATTAACAAGCGCTTCTGCTATGCATTCTATATTTGTTCAAAAAGTTAATCCCTCCACTTTTTTTCATTTTGGGAAGTATTTTGCCGATTTCCTTCTATTTTCATCGTGTTAATCTGTATGTTCTACGCAAACATAGTTGATCATCGCTAAAAAAGGATGCTAAGCCTAGTAACTGCAATTCGAGTCCCTTGAAAGGTCGTCAGTGTGAAATTAATTTACTTTGTAGCCAATTTTTTAACCATCCGGATCTCAGTTGTTGTTGTCATCTAGTTCTTTCTTTTTGTCTGCTGGGCACTTTCATACTATTGGCACAGCCAGGAAAAAGCATTGGGAAAAGCCAAAGTAGCCTAAATAGGGAATCCATTGTTTCTTAGAATAAAATGCATTAAGTACGAAAATACAATGTCAAGCGAAAAGTAAAGAAACCTTATTAACAAATCAAATACTTTTATTTGACATGCCCTGATAAACCGCATGTTTGTTGATCTCACTGTATATGGGCTAAACAGTGCATTGTGACACATTCGAGAGGTTCAGATTTGACTTCTACTACCAATACGACTACCATCAACCAAGATCAACCAATAAAATGAATCTTGTTTATTTGATTCACCAATCATACACGAGCTTTGTCAGTGAGAAGTAGTAGTGGTGCATGTTAGTGGAAGTTTATCCACAGGTTTACCGACGAGGAAACTTTTCACGTGATCATTTCCCGCCAATTCAACATGGCCTTGTTCGCAATCACCTCGTTTTGTGTCGTACAAAAAATTCAAGTAGCGTGTTACACAAGTCAGTACAGTTAAAAAAAATGCGTCCAAAGACATAGCAAATCTTTTTCAAAAACTAGAACAAAAAGTCATCATCGCTAATAGGTTTATATGCATTCACGAAATATCACTGTTTAACTATATGGGAAAAAAGAAACAACTTTTTTGTAACGTTCTTTAGAAGAAACGCTACATTTAGGCCAAGGAAAGGTAAAAAATTGGTCGTTGCATGACATTGTACGAGGTATAAGGAGCAAATCACTAATTGCATTTTCAGAAAAAGCAAGAAAAAGTCGTACAAAAAATTTTAAATATCACAAAAAAATCTCAAAAGTCACAAGCAATCACATTCGTTAAAAAAGGAAAACTTTGAACAAACTTGAAAAAATCATGACGTCAGCACTCAAAACAGAAAATCGCCACAACTTACGGAAGCAGAAAAAACTTTTTTAAATCACGAGAAGTTTTAGTATGATTGCGCAGAGAAACAAAAAAATCATCCGGAAGAATAAAAAGATCAAACGATAAAAATCGAAAAATCACTAAAGAATGCAAGTTATCTTTTAACTCGGACACCTTTTAAGAGTGACTTGCTTATCAGTGCGAGAAGCCTATTTAAGGATGTAGCACAAAAGTCTTAATAATTTAGCTTTTGAAACACATTATCATTTCTGTCATGCCTTTAATCGCTTGTGGCAAATTAAAGACAGTTGCAGCTACAGCTGACATCGCACGTGGAAATTCGAAGGTTCTCGCTAAGCCAAACCCTCGTTGTCCACTTTTATCTTAATACACACCTCGTTTACGCACTTATGGAACTTGAAGACCTCCAAGTATGGTCGATAATCATTAGGAATGCACTACGTCAGCAAACAATCTCAAAACGAGCTGGGCGGCATGCCAACGCTATGGGTCATAATGATGAGATGAAAGCCATGCTGCGTGATGACAGACAAATAGTCTCAAAAGCATCGAATTAATCAGTGCGCTAAAAACTCAGAAGTTATTTTATCGGCTGACGCGAAGTCGGAAGGCCACTTGCCAGTAGTTAACTTCGGGTCAAATTGGGCGCACACCATTATTACTGCAGCGCATAGGAACAGAAGTGGATATACAATAAATTACGCGAAAGAGAAATCATGAGTACCGCGTTTCTTTTTTGGTTCCTAGGACTTGGGATAACGTATTCAGAAGTTATGGCATGTAAGTAGTCTTGAGATATGAAATCAAATCATGTCAAGGGGCCAACATTTGTTTTGTTTATAGCTAGTTGTTTTGAGCAATTGGTCAAAAATGCGTGTTTGTTTTCAAGCGCTTGCGCTCTGATTTGAACAATACAACCGTAATGACATTTACATTATTTGCGACGATTCCTTGCGTACTTAACCTTTTGGGAACTCAGTGTGACGATAGCTGCGTTTTATGAGCTCGTTTCTTGTGATCAATTAAAGCTGTGCGCATGAGATTTCACATGCCGCATATGCTGCTGCCGCCAACCATGTGCAAGAAAAAACATGCTTCCTTTTCGCAACGGGACCAGTTTAAAAACTGAATTATTTGTTACGACAGCTTGTTGTTTTTGTCCACAAGTATTGAAAATAAAATCGCTGCTACTGAGAATGTGCAGGTTTTGACGTATATATGCGTGCATCTGTTGTATTCATGAATTTGTATTACAATGCTCAACGTGAGGGAGATTTTGTAGCTTTCATTTTACAACTGTATATACAAGTAATGTCAGATTCATGAAAGCTGTCTAAAGTAGATCAAGCAGACAGTTTTTCAACAATGGTCTGTGGCCTAGGCTGAAGTAAGTTAGTTCAAACGGCCTACTTTAAAAATGGGTTCAATTTAGCCTTCGTTGAGCCTGGTTTCCACGCGTTTATACTTCGAAATGGTAACCCAAGTTACAGTCAATACGAGTCGAATTCGAGTCGAACCCAAGTTTATTTGGGCATTGTAATCGTAACACTGAAACAATTTTCGTGCACGCAAACATTGAAATACAACACCATTAATACAAGCAAATATGTATCGGACTGTATTTTCCAAAACTTTAAAAAAATTGGGCCATCACTACTCTAGTTAGAGTGTAATCTGTTAGTAAACTTTATTGTACATGTACAAGTTACAGGCCTTTCACTTCTTCCGTGACACGCGCAATCGTGTCGTTTCTCGTAATTATATTAGCCCAACAATGGCGGCACCCCCTTGTCCAGAAAAACACCAACGACAAAACATATTCTCCATTAGCTAAGCAGGAAAGATTCGCGTTAATCGTTAGCAAGAATGTCTTGAGTATAAACATTTAATGTATTGCTTCAGACTCTAACGGAGTACCATATTACAGGCTTTGGGTCAGTGGCTTTGGGTACGTAATCGATAGACAGCGCACACTGTTGTAACAATAAGATTGTTTATGAAGAAATTGTCTTGAAGACTATTAGATTTCAATGATAATATGCCTATTAACATTCCTATAAACTCATTCCATTTCGATCGATGAAGAAAAGTCAATAAACCACTCAAATAGGAGATTGAGTTTTATATTCCTCTCATGCTGTCTAAACAAAAGCGCGCGTTTTGTGCTAATTTTTCTACTTCTTGGCTTGGGGCCTACGCCTTATCTAATGTGTATCTTTGACATATTGTTGTATTATTGACTACCAAATAATTTTTCGCATTGTACAGGCAATTTAAAAAAGTGACTATTGATACAACGGCACAAATATAAGGGAAGGATCTTGTAATTTCCTGACCACTATTAACAATTGCCATAGTGGGTCATTTTAGTCGTAGGAGCTCATGTTGATGAATTAAAGAAAGAACCTTTGTCTAACCGGATGTAGCAATGAGCCTTAATTTGGGACTTTAAAACATTTCGAAAACCCGAAGGGGCAAGTTATGTGTAGAAGGATACAACATCATTTGGCATTCGTCAATTATCAGTATTGCACCATTAGCTACACTTACAATATCCCACATAATATAAGCGTTAAAAATAAACACGACATATAGGAAGAAAGACGAGTGGAGATGATTTTGTGCCATTAATGTGTGATTGATATAACAGGTATTTTCGTGAGCGTATATATGCTGCGCTAAATCGTATTGTAAAAGTGTCTCAATCGGGTGTGAGCGTGAGGTAAATTCGTGCTGCTCCCGGAAGTTCATGTTGTTATCTTCCCGTCATTTCCACCGTCACAAAGTGAGCGAGCGTAATCATAATTCCGATGGCTTTCCTAAGAACAGCATGCAGCACTAGACGTTAAGTTTCCGTAGGTACAGTTCAGTACAATTTACTTTTAAAAGTCATTTATAGTCATAAACGAAAATTGAAAAGAACTACCTGCTTACTATTTAATCAGTATCTAGAAACTCAGAAAAACTATCAAGTACTAGTATTTGGAAATATTCTTAAGTTACTAGTCTCCTGATATATTTTAAGGTAGTAGTAATTGGCAATATTTTCACGGGATCAGTACCTTTAAATTGCATGATCAATTGATGACTTTTAGAAGTCAGTTCAAATGCTTGACCTAGATTTTCAATACTCAAAGTCATCGAGCGTTAAAATGGCTCGCCTATTCAAACCTTCTTGGAGTCTCAGACTATAAAATCTGGTAAAGTCCTCAGTCTCCAATTCGAACACAAAAGTTACCTTTTCCGGTGCCCTTCTAGAACCATCTACAATTTCAAGTCCAGCAGAAGTTGTAAATATATCAATGTTGCATTATTGTAATCGAACGCGAAACCCTTTAAAGCGATAACACAGGTATAATCTAGGAGTCAACAGCTTTAAAAGCCACTACCACTATCAGTTTTTGGCAATACGATAGTCCACAAAAATGTGCGTGCCGTTCTGCATTAAGTCCTTAGACAACGCTGTCAACAAGCGCGAGTTAACCATGAGTTAACATGATCACGAGTCACGACAGGTACGAGTCATTTATACAGCTTGTTAAATAACACCAGAGCTTGTAGTTGCCAAAAATGAACTCGACAGCTACTTGGCTGGAACTAGAACAGATTTGCAAGTTACTGGTTTTTGCCATGGTATCTACCGATGAAAGCATTGTTATACTGCGTGCTTGTAAAACACGAATAGTGCTGCGAGACTTAATTGATGAACTCTACGACGTGATTTGCATGGAACGCGAAAAAAGCTTTTGCGAGGATACTATCTTTTAGCCTAATTAATAAGCTAGTGTTGTGCAATAGTGCTCGAAAATATGAAAAAATATACCACTAAATGAGATCAAATAATGCAAGTTACGTTTTCAATTGTATTAATGTCAATTCCCATGAGACTTAGCTACATTACTCGAATAAATTGATGCCACTATTACCACTATATGCGCGATTCATGGCCAAAGCCGTTCTGCGTCTGAATGCTGCTTCAACCCGTGATTTTTTTAGTACCTTTGGACTTGGTAAAAATAACTAGAAAAGAGTTACACCGGGAAATTTCATGTTTTTCTACACTCGTAATGTATACTGTGTAATCCCCACGTACAAAAACGAATGAAGGGTAAACATGTTAATTAATCCACGATGCTATAAATTGTAATTTCATTTACCTATGTTCTACGACTACGCAACGCACATGCTAGCATTTTTACAGTGATTGCACTTTAATGAAGTTGAAAGGAACACATTCAAGTTAGGCCTCGTTTGAGCGCCGCAGTGCTCCCTACGTGTCTAGTGTTTCCACAGCTGCGCTTATTTAAGGGCGGCTAGCTTGATAACATCAGTTTGTGATTGATTACAAGATCTAGAATTCATATTCCTTGTTTGAATAATCCTGAGTTCGTATATTATTGCGACACTTTTTTGAGGCCGGTGCTCTGCAAAGTGTTTTGCTCGCAAATACATAATATTTCTTGGCAAGCGCATTTGTTTACAGATGCTCTATAAGCAGGATAAGAATGACGCGCACTCATTAGCCCGGGACAATATTTTGGCGAAACATGACAGCTCTAGCGGTGATTTCAAAAAGTAAGAAAGTGCTGTTGTTGTTTGTGCTTTTAAGAAAGGTCAGCGTTACTGGTTATCTACTGCAGTTTTCCTATTATTTTTCAATAAGGTCTGGCGATAAAATGATAAACTTGCACAGTTCAGTGCGTTCACATCAAAAACGTTGTCCCGGCATTATTGTTCTGAAATGAGTCAAACTTAGGCCCGTCTCCAACGTCGTACTGCTGTTGTGTCAATTGCATTTAAAGCTACCGATGATGAAGGATTTCACCTGATTAGATACTGTTTCTAATGCATTCGATACGACAGTAGCGCGACGTTTCAAACGAGCCTTATTTGTGAACCCAAGATAATTTATTATTAAAGGCGAGGCAAATATTCCCGCCCGATTGTCGCCAAAAATTGCGATAACAAACCATGAACAGAATTTCGACAGCTTTTACCAAAGATAGGAAAAGTGGTTAAAACTGTTAGCTCTTGACAAATAGCAAATAGTTAACACCAAAAGTGGATTATGCATCTAACAATTTGTGCAAAACTCACTAGTTTAGCTCACAATTAATTATTCTCAAGTTATTAAACTCACAGTAATTATGAAGCATTCCCAACCGTATATCCGGTTTATAGGATACAGTTAACTTAGTCATTCATATATACATTAGTCATTCATATATATAGTAGTCATTCATATATATAGTAGTCAGTGGTAGTACGCAGCACACAGTAAATCGACGTAGGACCATTCCCCTGAGATTCAAAAAGCAACTAATTGCCATGTTAGGTGAAACTTTAAAACTAAATTAAATTGACTGTAGACAAGAAACATTGGGGCTAAAGCTTTTGTCAAAGTCATTCAACATGGCGCCGAGACGAAACTTGTGAACCACCTATTCCTTACATAGCTCTTCAACCTCATAACAAAGCAGTGCAGTAGGCTGATGAAACGTAACATCTGAAGTAGATAGAGATGGAGGTACCAAGACTAGGGCCAACTAGGGCCCTGAAGCTTGATCGAAGTCTATGAGTTGATCATGTAATTAAGAATAAACACCAATCGTGTACAGCTTAAGCATGAATCAAAATACTGCTGTAGCAGTGTAGAAACTGGTCTAAATCACATACAGTTTCCGGAAAATCACGAAAACATCCAAAAATCGTGAAATAGCAACAAAAATAATAAAAATCGGCAAAAAATCTCAAGATTGTGAAAAAAGTCACAAACCACAACAAGTTTGGGAAAAATCACATGGGAATCAGAAACAGTCATAGGAAAAATTTAAAAAACGCAGTGGCCAACGATGCAACAACGGTAACAGGCTAATCTTAATTTCTATCTACCACACCGACGCTCTGCTTTCGCCCATGTTATTGTTGAATTGTAGATACTTAGCGTTCGTAAGATCGTATCTAGCATCAAATAATTTGGCAATTAATGTACTCTTTACATCTCTCTATCAGCATCGGATGTGTAAAAATTCGCACAATTTTGACAACAAGTTGTCGATATCAAGCATTTACAAATTGATTAATTAAGATACATGGTAAGCGTATCACAAGACAAACTGGTGCTATAAACTGCGCAACGATTTGTTAACTTTACCATTCGAACAAATACTAGCTAATGAGTGATCTTGATGTATACCGTTCTTTTAATTTACATAAAATTAGAGCATAGTACACTTTACGATACAGTGTGCCTTAAAAAATGGAACCTAACTTACCATTAATTTCATATTAGTTTGATAAATTGCAAAAAAGTTGATCAACTAACAGACCTACACTTCCCACGGGTTCAAAAATTTTCTGTGATTACGAATGACATTCGGGAAGGACAAAAGGAAAAATACTCCATTCTTCTTGCTTTTCTAAGACAGCATCACTACATTCAATTTGGAGGGAGAAAAAAACGAAGTTTAGCTAAATGTTATAGAAATCACACGGTAAAGATATCAAATTTTTCTGCGCGAGATATTTTTGAAACACACTGCACTGCCGTAGAATTTGTGGCAGCCTTATCATGGGCATCAGTTATATTGTTTAAAAATGAAAATGTTAAACTAATAAGCTTAATAAATTTTATTGACATTCTACACTATATCCACGAATAATTTCAATTTCATCTTG
Source organism: Phenganax marumi (assembly GCA_025400095.1). NCBI lineage: Eukaryota > Metazoa > Cnidaria > Anthozoa > Malacalcyonacea > Clavulariidae > Phenganax > Phenganax marumi. The sequence goes on along the minus strand of JAODVM010097760.1, from coordinate 3,759 downwards.
CGATAATTCAAATTATTTCATGTTGCACCGTAATCTACAAGTTCAGATATTCTCAAACATTTGGTTACGTTATATTGTAATGCCGTTCGTTGGCCAATATTTGGCCCTATAGTAACAATTACGTCTTCTACACCAAATACATTGAAGGAAAAACTGGGCCGAAAAGTGGCTGAGCCATTCACTTTTAAAAAAGTACGAGATCAAGACTCATCCGATTTTTAAAATTTTTTTACTGTTTCCATGACTTTTTTCATGTTATCATTTTCAGACTTACTATAATTTGTTTTCAGATTTGGAGTTTTTGTGTGGTTTTTACGACTTTGCTTTTGTTTGATGATTTTTGTTAGTCGTCTTCGATGTTTTAATGTTTTGTCATTCTAACAGTAGTGATGTTTTGTTTATCTTTTCATTTTATTTATGATTTCCTCCCGGTTGTTTGAAGGTTTACGAGAGTCAAATCAGGGATTGCCCCTCGTTTCAAAGTAATCACACGGATTAGTAATTTTGTCGCTTACCTTTGCGTAAGTAACTCTATGTATCTATTGTTAATTTACATATTTCCTTTAAAAGCGAAAGCGAGTAATTATATTGATGATATGATTAAAATCAATTAGAGCTATATAAGGTTTGATGTATGTTTCCTGTATTAAAATAATCCGCTCAATTCCCATGTAGATACACCCAACAGAATATTAGCTTAGTACGTAAAGAAAAAAATGCTTTCAGCTCGCCTCCTCATGGCCACACACACGCTACCATGCACAATGTCATTCAGCCGAAAAACGCAGCCCCAACGCTGAAATAAAAAAAAACGAGAATTGAGCGATGTTTGGACTTCCATACGCTCTAAACAACAGTTTACAGTGCTTGCCGTTGGTTAGATTATGATCGAAACGTAAGATTCTGCTTTGCTGTATTTGCATTTCAGAACATTTGAAAAAGTATAAATTTTGACGCTGGGAAAATTTAATAAACATCTCAAAATTTGATTTGATCATGCGTACTTCACTCCACTTTCACGCAGTTTTGTCCATACATCGGCAAGTCCACATGACCTGCCGCACGCATGTCTCCTGGATTATGTCGGCGGCAATATCTCATATATAGAACGTTATTTAGCAAACAAAGAAAATGAATACATTTTTGCCGCACGCACCTTTTTGAAGCCGTCTGAATTGCATGAAAGCTTTTCCCCCATCTGGACCAAACAAAGCGGGTAAATAGCGTGTTTATTTTTTGATGGAAAACAATCAAGACATTTTACGAAGTTTAGGTAAAACAAGATATTTACTAGTTTAGCAGAATTTGTAAAATTTTATTGAAAATATTATTTGTACGCGTGATTTGCAAACACAATTATAATTAATTCAAAATTTTAAAAGCTATTTTCCATTTGTGTCAAAAAGATACAATGACTGTTTAGATATTTCTAAAAACCGTTAGTAGTCCGGTTGAGCGGTCCTTATCGTGAAAAACCGGACAGCAAACGAAGCAATTTGATTGGCTGAAGCGAATGGATTTCGGCCCTTTATGCCCTGGTTTATACTGAGCTTTTTCACGCTTTTAGACGACGTGAATTTACTATAGGTGTACAAAGACTTCTTCGAAATTCGAGTTCTGAAGAAATAAGACTATTGATTTACCGTGGTACAAGGACTTTAAAGGCGTAAACATACATTTGATGTATTCAGCAACCTAACGGGAAATTGCAAAGTTATACGGCTTATTCACAACAGCAGCTGGACAAACTGGGACAAATACTCTTCTAAATAGGGCTTATATGAATCATCTAAAAGACAAGACAATGGGTAACATTCAAAATCTGTGGGAAATTTTAATGCTTCGTTTCCAATTGCTCACTTCTTTCGTACTGTATACTAAATTTCGTTGAGCAGTTAGCTGTCGTCTAGCTTGCCTGCCGTTGCGCATAAGCCCCTAGTACCTCCATAAACTTCACTCCAATCATGTCACGAAAACTACCATAAATCTGCTAGTTATGACCATGGAGTAATAGTGTAGCACAAATCCTCCGGGTGTCTTGGGGTATGTCAAAATATAACGACACACATATTTTTATTGGTAATTTTGTTTTGCCGTTGTCCTCTCTCTGCCGCTCTGTGTATTTAAGGGCCCTAATGTATAATGTATATGCAGGTGGTTACGACAGCGAGCAGCTATAGGCAGAAAGCGTCTGCCATACAGTCTTTTAAAAACAAAAGGAAAAGCTACATCGTTTTTTGTAATATCATTTTCTTGTTCCAAGTAAATTCACGCTATTTTATGAGCATGATAACTTGACTTCACGCAATAAGCAACCAATAACAGCAATAACTTCACTATCTGATCATAGAATATCAAAATCATATTTTAATTATTTCAAGATGTTTCTTGTTTTCTAAAAGTGCAAGATAAAGACGTGCTTACAGCTGCGGGCATTGCCAAAATGTGTGATTTTTCTGTGTGATAGTTTCTGGGAAACAGAAACTATCAGTGTGATAGTTTCTGGGAAACAATGTATTGGATGGAATTTGATTTAGATTGATCATGATTATAACTCTTCACCTTCAAAGTTATGTAGTGTTCGTCTGGTGTTGACATGCTTTCTACGACCACATAGTCTACGACTACAAGATGTCCAAAGCCTGTTTAGCCGTCCTATTTTTGTAGAATTTGACATACAACTCCCTCCTCTTAACGTCTAAACCAAACGTAACTCATGATCAGTTTAGGTAATATTTACAGCTGACTCATTGCTTAAGCTTTTAAGTACGGTCAGATGTAGAATTCTTGATGAATTAAATCTGTTGTGTCAAATTCGACGAAATAACTACATTTGACAGAAATGCAAGAAACAGGCTTAAAATTTATGTAGCGAAATTTTAAAAGTTGAAAATAGATGTAGATTTAGAACTAGGATATAAAACGTGCCGCACACTGTTAATCACAACATATGAATATAAATTGTGTTTTCTAAGTGGACATACGAAATTTTCGAAAAGCCAACGTATCACTATTTACTTCGCGGGCTGTGCTGCGCCAACTCCTAATTTCCTTGTTGGCATATAACTGGACATTGTACTATTGTTGTATCGAGACAATTTCCGCTGCAACGCATGGTTTCCATATCCACAGAATTGGCTAAAATTTATACAGCTGCCAAATCATGCAAATTGCATAACCGCATGATCGAGCTACTTTAGTCTGTATGAAATCTTATGAATCTATATACGTAGTGATCAACAGCAACCCTGCTGTGCAAATCTGGCGTATTGGGAACATCATTACATCCCACAGTTCATGATCAACGATTAGATTTCCGGTTTGTCGGTTCCAGAAAATAATCTTTAATATGTTTTCTTATTATGCATTCTAACGTGCCTGGAGCAATAATAATATGTGCACAAGTCTAATTAAAAAATGGATGTTGAGCCCACGTAGATATTTGAAGAACTCAACAACACTAACGCTTTTGTTTGACAGCTTTCCGCCATACACCATGCATAAGTTTTTAGATAGATTGATATGGTCATTGAAATGCATTTTTTATGCAAGAAGTAGCAAAAGTTTCTCTGGGTTCAATGTAAAATACAAAAATAGGTACGCAGAGCGTACATGTGGGTAGCCTCAGCAACGACTAAGCTAAGCGTTGCGATTACGTTCCAGCAGCCATTCTTAACAACGTCCATAATAACTGGTCTTCTATAAAACTATTTGAAACTATGTTGAAGATCATGATTTCTAACACTTTTCATGAATTGT